>CAUYQG010214097.1:0-92500 GCA_963574415.1 Tarsius wallacei | reverse complement strand
AGCAGAAAAAAATCATAAAGTAGCACCATAAGTACTGTCAAGGAACAATTCCCAGAGTTTCCTTTTTTTTTTTTTTTGAGTTGGAGTCTCACTCTGTCACCCAGACTGGAGTGCAGTGGCCACTCCCAGCCACCACAGCCTCGACCTGCTGGGCTCCGGTGATCCTTCCACCTCAGCCTTCCAAGTAGCTGGAACTACAGGCGCGTGCTACCACGCCCGGCTAATTTTTTTTTTTTTTTTTATTTATTGTAGAGATGAGGTCTCGCCAAGTTGCCCAGGCGGGTCTCGAACCTGCGGGCTCAGGTAATCCACTCACCTCAGCCTCCCCAGGCGAGGGATTACGGCTGAGCCACCGAGCCCGGCTCCCAGAGTTTCTAAATGAAAAGGCAGGAACATCAAAAAATATATGTCATGCTAGCACTTGTGAAAAAATACACATAAAGATACATGCACATTTATATGTATATTGACTATTTCAAGAAAAACACCACAAAACTGGTTATAGTGATTTCTCCTTGAAAAGTGTCATAGATACTTAAGGCAAGGCTTCACAAACTTTCATATGACAACACACACATAGAAACTGATACCAATTATGATATGGCACAATGGAACCAATGGAGGGCCCGCTTTGCCAGGCACCACCCTACTTTTGTTGAGTACTAAAGAGATGATTACCTCTTCACAGCCCTAAAATGACTGAGGCTCAGCAGCCTACAAGGTATTATGTGTTACCTATTTTTAAACATTAAAGCAAAATGAAATTAACCAAATTAACCAAATAAAGTTTTTCAATGAAGAATAGAAACTTACTGATATATCTAGACAAATCTTTTGCAGCTTAAAATCTAACACTTGCTAGAGAATCTAATTGCATTCTAAATAGTATCCATATAATCCTTCAAACTTTTGAATGTAAAGATGCAGCTGATAATATTATAGTTTATAGCATATATGCCAAGAGGCCTGGCACCAGAGTTCCTTGCACCCTTTCATCACGCCATGGTATGTTTTACTATGTCCTTAGTATTTCAAAAAATTAATTTTTTACTCAAGATATGGGTACTAAAATTAAGTCAAGTTTTATTCATGACCCTAATATTTTTTATATCTTGGTTTTTTATTAACACATATTTACTAAACAAAGCAGTTAAGTCAAAGGTATCAATTGTTAGTTTAAGAAGCTCCAGTTGACATTCATTTGTATTTGACTAAAAAAGATGAACATTTCTCTTATTACCTCTATGAATGCAGTTTGTTAGCTCCCCCAATATATTTAAAACATAGAGGAATTATTATAATAAGAAAAATCTTTGGTGGTAGTTAAAGGGCTAGGGCAGCTAATGTAACTGACCACAGCATATAGTGCAGATGTGCTGGAAAGCACTTTTTGTAAAGAAAATAAGATTTTAGTTCATTTCCACCTTTCAAAAGACCATTTTAGTTTGTTTTCATAGTGAAACAATATAATAGCTTTTATAGTCATAGGAAAAGCTTATGCTAATAATCACATATTACATCTTTGGCAATTGTTTATTTATGATGTTTGTCAAATGAGGGAGGTAGTCCAAAGAGAAAGAAAGAAGTCAAGACCAGGGGTTCAAAAGTAGCTGATAAAAGATTAGGACTCAGAAAAAAAAAAAAAAAAAGGAGAAATAGCTATGCATGGCTAGAAAAAAAAAAAGAGTGAACACTTTTCCAAATTGAAGAATTATCTGATATTCCATTTAAAAAAAAAGAAGAGAACTCAGTAGCATTATGGAGTATTAAGGAGTTCTTAATAATAACTTCTACTCTGCCTCTAATGCCTAGTTACTCAGTCAAAAATATCTGCATATACACCATGTTGCATACACAGTGTTCAGTACTAAGAATTCAATGAATTAGTCAGCCATAAGCTGTATAAAAGCAGAAATGAGGGGTAAGGATGGGGAACAATGGATGTCAAATATTAATTGCACAGACAGGGGAACTGGAAAAGGCATATGGATGAATAGAGTCATAATTCAAACAAGAAAGGATGAAAACCTGAACTAGAACAGTCGATATGGATATAAAGCAAATAGAACAGATGTAACAGATATGTATAAATTAGTGTCCATTTCACTTTGTGACTGACTAAGATAAAGGAACAGAAGAGGGAACATGGAAAATGACTTTCAGGTTTTTTGGCTTGGCTACGTGGTTGACAGCCATGTCTTTCAACAACTTAGGGAAGAAAGCAAGGAAAGTAGTCTGGTTGGGGAGTTTGCCCAGGAGGTATAGTTGGAATTAAAAGAGAATCAAGGTAAAAATGAAGTCTATAGGAGCAGCATCATTCAAGAAAATGGCTCTCAATGGAAAAAATAAGCTCCCTCTTCCTCTAAACCAGGTAAGAACTATTACTTGGAAAATTACTGATGAATGGTTTGGCATGTAAAAAAGACATAAGTGGGAAAAGACTCAGAGCTACAAAATTTAGGTAGAAAGAATGAGTAAAAGTTGCCCACAAAGGACAAAAAGAACAATAAAATGTTGGAACAGTACTCGTAAAAAAAGATTATTACAGAAATAAAAAAAAAAGTAAGTTTTCAGGACAAAATAAATCATGTTGAATGTTGCAGAGTAAAGTGAGTTTCCCAAGGTTTTAACCATTAAAAATATATACACAATGGAATATTACACAGACATAAAGAAGGGCAAAATTATGAACTTCACAGCAACTTGGATGGACACTCTATAATACTCAGTGATCTATCACAGAAAGAAAGAACTGAGTACCACATGCTGTCACTCATAAGCGGACCCTGAGCAATGATCATAATATTATAAGAAAGGGATTGGCAGTAGTGGGAAACTGCCAGAGGAGGGGAGCACACTTCATTTATAAGGGTACCTGATCTCAAAACAAGTGAAGTGGCGACCAAAGTGAGGCCCAAACTTTACCTGTACAATGACCATTTGTATACTTATCCCTGAATTGTACCCTGCATCTTTAAAATTTAAAAAAAAATTTTAAGTACCTGGATGAGAAGACTCAATAGAGATTTTAACTATTTCTAAATTAAAGCATAAACTGAATATAACTCCATTCAAACTACTGATAGGAAGGATTCTTTTGGAAATTCACACAATGGCTTAAAATATATATGTTGGTGGGGCTTTGCCCTAACAGATAAAACTTATGACAAAGCTGGGAATGTTTTAAAAGTGTGTTTAGTGACTCCAAGTTCAATGATGCTAAAAGTCTTGGCCTCTCCATGTAGTTGTGGCCACTTGAACCCATCATTTCTAACTCAGGAGAGAAAGAGAAGCCTCCATATATGATCCTTATCAAGTAGATGTTAGAGTAACTACAGAAACTACTATGCAACAAGGCTCAGACCATAAACAGCTCTGAGAATTCAGTACCACCTTCCCTTCTCTCCTCCCCTCCCTCATCTGGGTTTCCATTGCTCCTAGATACTCAAGGTGGGAGTTACTTTCATTGACTTATTTCCTGGTAAGACGTACACAGAAGCTGACTGCAAATGAGATCAACTATTTTATTTTTATTTGGAGGATATGTTTAAAAATTCAATTATTTTTATTTTCTGATTGTATAGGCCAGTATCAAATTATATTTTCACTGGCAATACTCTCTGAGCTAAAATCTATACTATTTACCACTTAGATATTAGTATATTAATATATACTTGTGGAAGTCAAAGAAGGGTTTTATAGAAACCCTTCATGGTGCATGCAGGCCAGGTAAGCCCAGTCCCAGCATGGCAATAATGACTGTTCAGGGGATAAAGTGTACTTGGCACCATGTCTGATATTGAGTAATAAGCCCTATTTTGTATTTCATTATGTCATGGTACTGATATGTGTGTTTCCTGCCCTATGCACCACACCAAATCACACCATAAAATATAACTGTGGTTACACTTAAAGAAGAGAAAACCTGGGACAATCAAAGAGAAAAAGTAACTATAGTCAAAAGGCTGACACAAATGGTACTTTTTAGCATTTTTACAGTTTACAAACTCTATCATATCACCTTTTTGATCCCCACAACAATTCAATCTTATATATGTGTAAAACCCAGAGTTAAATGATTTTACCAAGAATAAATTGACAAGCGGCTCATTTGTGATCTAAAGCTAAATCTTCACATCCCATATCCTATTCCATATTCTCTATACAAGTCTGTCTTAGGAATATTTTGTATAATTTCTGAATATTCAGTTAGGGACACTGAGAAGTTTTAAAGAGCCACTTCTTTGCTGGATTTAAGGAGATATGTTGCTGCTGAGACTGTTTATGCATACAACTGACTACCACAAAAAGTTACAATCAGTAGAAATGGTCAGGCTGAGGCTAGGTGGTCATCTGTTGAGCTGGAAGTTGGACTGGGTGACCTTTAAGCTCCTTTCCAGTTTGGAGATTCCATAACTCTATGGTGATAATGATGCTGTTTCAGTCTGTTGCCAAGTAACATGTCCATTGTTTTCCTGCCTGTCACACACAGCAATGGCAATAACAATTGTTTTCTCATAGGCCACGACAAATTTACATCTTAGTGTCATATTAACAATTAGCATTCCTGAAGGTATTTTTTAACCTTTATAATGTTTGAATCTATTTCAAATGCTGCCAAAATTTCATTTTAAAAAGTGTGAAAATAAGATACCTTTGATGAATGACATACCCTAAAGCATTAGCCCTGATTCCTTCCCCTTTCTCTTCCTTTCTAGCTTCATCAATCACACCCTCCTCAGTCTACCATTGCCTGCACTGATTAAAAGAGTGACACATTCATTCATCCGCTCACTCATTCTGTAAACATTCACTGAATCTACGCACAGAGCACGCCTCTAATCTAAGAGAATACAGGGTAAGGTTCGGAATCTTACTAGCTGACAGGGTCATAGATTGGGGAAATCAGTTCATGTCAATTCAACATGTACTTATTAAGCAACTAATGATAAGGTTATATAGCTTCTAGTTCAGACCCACCACCAAAGAGTTGGTTTTTCAATCCAGGGAAACTGGCTAAGTGTAAGAGGTATAGGTTTTACTTTGTCTTATTCTTTGACTACAAAGCAAATAAGGCCCCCACCACTTTACATAAGGTAGGTAGCCAGTGTCATAAACACACACAGAATGCGGTCAGAAATACATACATATATAAAGAATGATGTTCTGCTACTATAAAATACTTTAATCAAGTCTCATATCAAAAGGTTTTGAATAAAACTATGTAAATGGTATTTGTATACAACTTCTAGGATTTCATCTTGCTATGTAACAGAAACATTTAAAATATAATTTTAAAGCAGTAATATTCGCAAAAACCTCACCACCTTAACAACTGTTTTGTTATCTTTGTCCAGTTGCATACATGTTCTTCACACAGTTATTACCTATTCTGTATTACTTGGTCAATTAATTTTTTTGAATTAAGCATTTAAGCATTCTGCAGAAAAACTGTAGAAATGGGCAAACTACTATTTAAAAAATACCCAAAGCCAAGCACTGTGGCCCACGCCTGTAATCCTAGCACTTTGGGAGGCCAAGAAGACAGGATTGCTTGAGGCCAGGAATTCAAGACCAGCCTGAGCAACACAGCAAAACTCGTCTCTACAAAAAATAAAAATTAGCCAGATGTGTAGCATGTGCCTGTAATCCCAGCTATTCTGGAGGCAGAGGTAGGAAGATCGTACAAGTCTAGAGGTTCCAGGCTGCAGTGAGCCATGATCATACCACAGCAAGCCCTATCTCTAAAAATAAAAATAAATAAACAAACAAATAAACAAACTACCCATTATTTAATTACTTAAAAATAAATATTTCAGAATGTTTACTATTTGTTAAAATAAAACTTAAGGTCTGAAACAAAAAAATTTATGGATCAATTATATTTAAAAAATCAGTAGACTACTGATCAACATTTTTATAGCATCCTTTATTTTTAATTAGAATGATAATTTTAAACTTCACAGTTTATAAAACACTTACATGAACATTTTATTTGACTCTCTGGGGGTAAGGCCAGGCATGCATTATTATTATTATTACTTTATGGAAGAAAAAATACATTTAGCGGGCTTAGAATACTGTAGATAATAGGTGGTAGAATTGGTACTCGGTACCACAACTCCATGTGACTTTTTAGTGTTGAATTCTGTACCTTAATATAAATCTGCCATTCCATTAGTTCAAAGATTTTTAAACAGACCAACTCATGGTTTAGAGCCTTTTTAGCAGCTTAGATTGCTCCAACAAGGCAACTATCAATAGAAGAGTAAGTGTGAACATTAATATATTTTAGTGGATAAATAAAAAATGTTCTTTGCTTTATTAATCTTTTAATAACATTTTCACTTTAAGAGCTCTGTTATGTCATGTTACTCTTGTACTCAGAATGAATAACAAATAACATACTATTTTGCAGTCTGTTTATTGATGACTCTTTCAGTTTGTATAAGTGTAAACATGTTCAAAACACTGAACACTTCTGATCTAGCATTGCTCTCTCAAATGAAAAATGGGAAAAAATAATTATTTTAAATGAGGCAGTTTAATAATTTGTACAAAGCCTTTTCATTCATAATATATTAGAATCTAACTTCTGTCTATGCAGGTGAATTTTTACTAAGAGTCATGTTAATTTTTTTAATATATCAGAAAATGTCTTGGCATTTTTTATTTTAAAACAATATCAGACATGTTTAAAAGGCCTACTATTAGAAACATTATGACAAATTGCTTGAAATTTAAATACTTGGGAATTAAGAACTGAAGATGATGCTCATATTTATTTTATGTAAAATAAAAAATTCATCCAACTCAATAGTAACATACTGTTAAAAAAAGTTTGAATGTCATAGTCACATAAATGATGAGTAAAAGGCTTATCTGACTGTTTGCTCACATTGTCCTACACTAGAAATAGTAAAAAGATGAGTGAAATAAACTATATCATATATATATAATTATATAATATATAGCCTGTCTCAAATTGGTGAACTTTATATACCATAAACAAAACAGTAAATTATATAAAATTACAGACACTTCTTGACTTCTCTACATCTTGATAAATCCACCATAAGCTAAAATATCATTATGTCAAAAATGCATTTAATATACCTAACCTACCAAACATCATACCTTAGCCTAGCCTACCTTAAACATGCTCAGAACACTTACATCATCCTGCAGTTGGGCAAAATCATCTAACACAAATCCTATTTTATGATAAAGTGTTAAACATCTCACGTACTGCATATCACAACCTGGGCAAAGATCAAAATTCAAAATTTGAAATTGGGATAGTTTTGTATCATCCTAAACTCAAAAACTGTAAATCAAACCACCATAATTCAGGGACAGTTTCACACCATTATAAAGTAAAATACTCATATATTAAACCATTGTAAGTCGAAAACCAATTCTAAATTAGTTTGATTCTCAGAGTTAAAAATTTCAAATGTTCATTTATGGTACACAATTATCGCTGTTTGCAAATATTTCTAACTCCCTGCTTTTAGATACACAGTAGGATCTATTTTCCCATTTCTTTGAAATCATGTGAGGCCACATGAATTTCTTTATCGATGAAAGGTGAGCTGAAGCTTAAGAAGCCAGCACTGTACAGTATGCATAATTTTCTCCTCCTCCTGTTAACATACCTGAAAGTGTATGTTAAAATAAAGCTTCTGACAAAGTACCCTTCTAATTACAATTAGCAGAGAAACCTAACAATCTGTACCA
This sequence comes from Tarsius wallacei, assembly GCA_963574415.1. Taxonomy (NCBI): domain Eukaryota; kingdom Metazoa; phylum Chordata; class Mammalia; order Primates; family Tarsiidae; genus Tarsius; species Tarsius wallacei. Next base: position 84,760 of record CAUYQG010214097.1, on the reverse strand, counting down.
AAGTTGTAACTTCAGTGAAAAACAAACTGTTGTTTCATCAAGTTAAGGACTTTTGGGAAAGTTGTTTGTTCCTACAGAATGCCCTAACCTATCCTGACCAAGACACTTATTTAAACTGTTTCATTTTTTAGATGGACAAATTACGAAAAAAAATAAAACTAAACCTCAAACTAATTTAACAATAGTGCTTTATAATATTACACTTATAAAGTATGCCTTCTAAAGTCCAGTGTTACTAAAATCTATTTTGAAATGGTAAAAAAAATTCTCAGTTATCTTGGGGATATCGTGGGTCACATTGTGATTTCTCCTTCCAAGTTGGAAGTGGGCTTTTTGAAAATAATATTTTATGTCACAAAATGCTTTGTTCTCAAAAACACCTCACAGATATATTTAATTTTATCTTTCCTTACTTGCAATACCTATCTAATACTGCAGTCTACACATTATTTATTAATCAACATAGAGAACAAAAAGAGGAACACAATGTGTTGAGCACTGACCATATGCCAGAAGCTAGAATGCCTTGAGTTTGAGATGGGTATGATATAGCAAATGCCAAGCAATTTCTTTTGAAAAGTTTAAGTCAACATCAACAGTATAATACGATATGAAATGCAAGTGCTTACTTTCTAGATTTTCTACTTTACTTTTATCACTATTATTGTTGTTGTTGTTATTATTATTTTTTGAATCAGGTCTCACTTTATCACCCAGGCTGGAATATAGTGGCACAATCACGGCTCACTGCAGCCTTGACCTCCTGGGCTCAGGTGTTCCTGCTGCCTCAGTCTCCCAAGGGGCTGAGACTACAGGTGTGTGCCACCATGCCTGGCTAATTTTTTACTTTTTGCTGAGATGGGGTCAGGCTATGTCTCAAACTCCTGGTCTCCAGGAATCTTTCCACCTCACCCTCCCAAATTGCTGGGATTATGGGCGTGAGTCACCATGCCTGACTTTCCTACTTTAAATGGACCTTCTGGAAATTATTTGAAATGTTCCTGAATATTTAATTTTCTGTACCACTCATTTAAAATTTATGGTTTAAATTTTTTGACTATCTAATGATTGTTTAGAATGCATAATATTAAGATACTTATCTACAAACAATGCTATTTCTGAAATATTTGTGTTTCCTAAACTTAAAACTGTCAACTCAAAATAGAAAAAGAACGTAGTGGTTTTAATTTGCATTTCTTTGATGACTAGTGAGGCTGAGTATTTTTTCATGCATCTGTTGGCTGCTTGTATGTCTTCTTTTGAGAAGTGTCTATTCATATCTTTTGCCCACTTTGTAATGGGGCTTTTTTTTTTTTTTTCATTTTGGCACGTTTGAGTTCCTTCTATATCCTAGATGTTAGGTCTTTTTCAGATATACAACTGGCAAATATTTTTTCACAGTTTGTGAGCTGTCTCCCTGCTCTCTCAATGGTTTCTTTGGCTTTGCCGAGGCTTGTCAGTTTGATGAGGTCCCACTTGTCTATCTTATCTCTTATGGCATGAGGACTTGGGGTTTTGATCAGGAATTGGTTGCCAGTTCCAATTTCCATAAGGGTGTCTCCTGCGTTTTCTAAGGTTCTTATAGTTTGAGGCTTTATGTTTAGGTCTTTGATCCATTTAGAGTTAATTTTTGTGCATGGTGATAGGTAGGGGTCTTGTTTTAATCTTCTGCATGTGGTCAGCCAGTTTTCCCAGCACCATTTACTGAGATACCATCTACCTCCAGTCCGGATGGTCATCATCAATAACTCAAAAAACAACAGATGCTGAAGAAGATGCAGCAAAAAGGGAACACTTATACACTGTTGGTGAGAGTGTAAACTAATACAGGCTCTGTGGAAAACAGTGTGGCAAATCCTAAAAGATCTAAAAATTGACTTCTCATACAACTCTGCAATCCTCCTACTGGGAATATATCTGGAGGAACTCAAATCATTCTATGTAAAGATACCTGCACATACATGCTTATTGCAGCATTATTTACAACAGCAAAAACATGGAACCAACCATGCTGTCCATCGAAAGAGGACTGGATAAAAAAAAATGTAGTACATAAATACGATGGAATATTACGCAACCACAAAGGACAAAACTTGGATGGACTTAGAATCTGTAATACTGCAACTTGGATGGATTTAGAATCTGTAATACTGAGTGATCTATCAGAGAAACAAAGACCGGAGTATCACATGTTCTTACTCATAAGTGGACCTTGAACAGTTATCATAATACTTTAAGAAAGGAATTGGCGGTAGTGGGAAGCTTCCAGAAGGCGGGGGGGGGCATACCTGATCAACAAGGCTACCTGCATAATGAACATTTGTATACCTAACCCTGAATTGTGCCCCACATCTTTAAAAGTAAAAAAAGAAAAACAATGTAACTTTTTTAATTAAAAAAATTGACTAATCAAGTGCAGTTCTGAGAAAAGGAGGAAGGAGTATGTAACAAGCAGTTCTTTCTGTAACTGACTGTGAACAATCAATTGAGATAACTCACCACCTTCAGACCAGCCAAGAATCTAATTTTTAAAAAGGTTTTATTAAACAGATATAAGTTTCCTAAGTCATCAACTAGAGCTCAGTGACTAGAGTTTGGTAATTTCAGTTTGAGGTACTTTTTTGGAAAAATAACACTTTTTTGAGAGATTCTAGGAAGAGTTTCTTCTAAGGTCCTATTTCTCTGTTATATAAAGCATTTTACTTTTCATAGCTCTCCACAAGTAATATGGTAAATCACTTAATGGGACTGAGGAAAATGTTTCTTTCTCATTCGTGCTGCTCCCTGAAAGTGTGTAGGGAGCTCATTCAAGTAACCCCTGGCCTTCTTTTAGGACCTTACCAATCCTTACCAGGTTACTCATCTTACTGGTAAACATGGCCCTTCTTTTGCTTATCTTTTTATTCAGAATTTAGGTGGGAAATAAGGGTGATTTATTGGGTCCCTGAAGAGATACTCCCAATACCATAATTAAATTATCCAACAGGAGATGTCAGCAGCATATTCAAATTCATGTGTTTTAGCAAGCGAACTACGTACATCTGGGTAAAACACCCTTGCGTGTTATATAACTGAGTGCTGAAGCTGGTATCTCAGAACAGGGTAACAGGTATGCCAAGATGGTGACGCCTTCCACCTTCCTGGGGCAGCCAGAGTCTTCAAGATAGTTGGGAGACACTATAACCAAAGTAGCACCTGATTAAAAATTGTTAACTCTTAACAGCTTACTTACATGCCAGTGACATGGCAAATCCCTGTTCAGGGTGTCAAAGGCTACAGGTATAAAATGACAGACTACTGTGGGTTAAGTTACCGAATTTTAGTACAATCTGCAAAGAGAGAAATACATGGACTATTTTTCTATGTCCCAAAATAAATAATCTCACTAGGCCCTCACTACTTATACGTGAAACTTAAGAAACTGACTTGTGAGACACCCTAAAGATTCAAGCCAAGGGCAAACAGTTCACCTCAATTGACAGAACACATTTTTTCTGGGCAGATATTTGTCTCTGCCTATTAGCATCACCTCTACTTGGATTGCAATTATGTAAATATAATTTTTATAAAAATAATAGAACTGAGCTCATTGTCAGTTGGGCTCTAGAAAACCAAGCAATTGTTAGGAGCTAACTTTATGTTATTTGATGTGGAAGAAAAGTACAACAAAAGTCTGCAAGATTATACATTTTGAGTTCTTCATATATATTAAATAAGTTGTCATACAATCTTGGTTTAATGTTCTGAGGCCTCAGTTACTTTATCTGTTATTTGAAGCTTACAAAGCCAACAAATCCAAATGCTGTTATAAGGACTGGTTAAGAAAAAAATGAGAGAAATATTTTTTTATTTTAAAGTTGTGGGGTACAATTCAGAGTTAGGTATACAAATGGTCACTGTGCAGGTATAGTTTGGGCCTCACTTTGGTCGCCAATTCACCTGGTTTGAGAGAATTACTTTTAAAGGCTACAATACAACAAAGATGTTAAATAATGCTTATTCTGAATAAAGTATATTGGTGAAAAATATGTGCCCAGTCACCAAAAATCTGGTGAATTAGAAATTCCAGAAGCTGGCAGAAAATGTGTAATACACTTGAAATGTGAAAGGATAAACTGTATCAGGAAAATGTGCATGAATTTATCTACATATCACAAACTTATATAGAAAACTTTCTAATTTCATTTAACATATATAAAAGAAACCTTTTGATTATATTTTATGCTCTACAAATCTGGCAGAAGTTGAACCCGGTAAGAGAGGGGAACTGTTTCCTGCAAATCCGCACCCCCTGCGCCCCGTTCTTTGGGTTACAAGAATAACTCAGTATAGCCTAATAGTTAAGAGCACGAATCTGGAGGCTAGATATGACTGCTTAATCTTAGACAAGTTACTTAAACTATCATTTCTTCGGCTCTAACATGAGAATGATAATGTCCACCAAAGAGCTGTTTTTAAAAATAAGTAACTTAACATATATAAAGTATTTTAAAGTGTCTAGAATACAACAAGCTCTACATAGTGTTAACTATTTTTATCATTCAATATTGCTATAAGTCTCTGTCCCCTCATTACCCTCCTATATACACCGTTAGCCACACTAAAACTAAGATACAAAACATGCTAAAATTCTGATTTTAAAAAAAATGCTGAAATTAACTTTCAAAAAATCAACTGAAGTTCACACCTCGTTCATGTTTTCTTAGTTTTTACATCATGTCCTTTTTCTGTTCCAGAATCCCAACCAGGATACCACATTGCATTTTATCATTGTGTATCTTCAGGCTTCCCTCGACTGTGATAGTTTACCAGGCTTTTTATGACCTTGATAGTTGTGATGAGTAATAGTCAGGTACTTTGTAAAATGTCCCTCAATGGGATCTGTCTGATATTTTTCTCATGATTAGATTGAGGTTATGGGGTTTTTTTGGGGAGAAACACAGAGGATATATATACTATTAACACATTATGTAACTGTTGATGTTGACCTTGGTGATATGGCTAATAAAGGGTTTGTCAGGATTCTCTGCCATGAAGTAACCCTTTTATCCCCCTTTTCATACTGTACAGTTTGTAAGGAAGTTACCATGCATAGCTCACACTTAAGAGGTAAGGTGTTATGCTCCATCTTCTTGAGGGCAAAGTATCTACATCAATAATAATAATAATAATTGTTATTATTTGAAATCATTCTCACTCTGTCACCTAGGTTGTAGTGCAGTGGCATGATCATTGCTTACCACAGCCTCAACCTCCTGGGCTCAGGTGATCCTTCTGGCTTAGCCTCCTGAGATGCTGGGACTTCAGGCACAGGTCATCACATCTGACTTTTTTATTTTTATTTTTTGTAGAGAGGAGGTCTCACTATGTTTCCTAGGCTAATCTCAAACTCCTGGGCTCATGAAATCCTGTCACTTCAACCTCCCAAAGTTCTGGGATCACAGCCAGGAACTACCACCACTGGCTTAAATAGAGTATTTAAAATTCTTCTGTACAGGAACTTTGTCTATTCTTCCTCCCACCTTCATTCATTAATTCACCCATTCATTCATTCATCTGATATGGAATATCATTTGGTATGATATTTATTTTACAAAATTTTAAAATCATTTCCTTATTTTCTGGCATTACAAGAGCTACACACTCTATATTTCTTGCTCCAATCCTGTAATCAGCTCTACTTCTTCAAGGATCCCTGTTTAATTGGAGAATGGTATTAGAAACCCAGTATGGGCACTAGGTATGACTGTTGCTTTTAGGCCCTCTCAGTTGGCAGAGCAAGGAAATACATGTTTGTATACTAAGTCATGTGTGTGTGTGTGTGTGTGTGTGTATGTGTGTGTGTGTATGTGTGTGTTTCCATATGTAACCATTTGCGTCTATATTAAGCTAAAGTTAATGTCTGCAACTTTAACCAGATACCTCATGGGTGGTTCTAGCCTCCTTCTCCTCTTTCTTATTCATAAACTCTAAGATAAAACTTTGGTTAGCACCTTCTCCCATTAAAACATGCCATAAATAAGGCATTTTTTCCATGAAAACTACTTAAATTTTTCCATGTGAACTGAACTTTGCATGCATGTGTGCATGTTTTTATTTCTCTTAGGTTGAAATCTAGAAGTAAAATTACTTAGTCACGGAATATTTATTTTTGTAGGAAACTACCAGACTTTTAAACCTCAGCAGCTGTACCACTTTATGCCACAACTAACAATATATGAACATCCCAGTGACTCCACATCCTTCTCAGCATATAGTGTTATCATCTTTTCAATTTTAGCAGATGTGTAATGATACATCATTGTAGACTTAATTCTTACTGCCTTTATAATTAATAACAAAACATCTTTTCATGAACTTTTTATAACTAAATTTCAGCAAGAGTACAACTGAAATAGCATTGATTAAAAATCAAAAAGTTATAATGCCAAGTACCCAACAGTGATACTAAAAGCACTTGTCAATTTTTGGTCTTCATGAGCATTTCATGAACACAAATTTTTAAAACTATGTGTCTGTACTCACCTAAAATTATGTAAACAAAACACATGTTTACTTACTAATGATAGTTGTCACAAATATTCAAAAATATATCCTCGCAGACTTTCAGTAAGCTCCAGAAACTAATTTTCTGTAAATTTGAGTATTGCCTAAAAAGTCATTTATTTATAGATTTACTTAACAATAATGAATCCAGTATTTGTTAAATATTCCTTCAATTACCTTAATCTATATTTCCTTATCTCTAAAACTTATACATAATGCCATCTGCTATCCTCCTTAGGACAAAAATATACTCGTAACAAATGGGGAAATGTGTATCAAATAATATATAGCTCAGTACAAGAGTACAACATAATTCAAGCTGGTGTCATTTTATTAATTTTTATAATAAACCATCATAAATCTTGATAAAAGGAAAACTCACAAAACTCATTAAGTTTTTCAAAAACTACCTTATTTTAAAACCAAAACCTTAAGGTTTATAACTGGGGTCCACATCTTTCACCAGTTTTAGAAAACATCAGTTAATTGTTTGGATTTTTAAGGTTGTATGAGGAATCACAGTACCTCTAATTTACTAAGGAATAACACAGGCTCATTATTATTGATGTTATTATGCTATAAAACAGTTTCCAAAGATAACATTCTCTAGCATCTCCTGTAGCAATAAAGGTATAGCCAAATGAGACTACATGAATAATTCATGACAACAGTTTTGATTTTGTTATTTCTAGTGTTACTTTTAAGTTTTCTTTTGTTCCAAATGCTACTTTAAGTTCATTTATCTAAATGGTCTTTTAATTCTTGGAAGATGAGCTAGGACTCGCTTTCTCCCAAATAAAAACTATATCCTCAAAAGGTTATTGTCCATCTTAGAAAGCAATAAGAATTTATTGTCTTGAAATTTTTTCATTAAAAGCTAACCTTTTCTATAAACGATAATCTTTTACTATATACATAACTTTTACTAACATTTTCTATGTAAACATAACCAAATTCTAGGTTGTACTATACTGCCATATATTTCAAACTTTGCCAAAGCAGAATTCTGAAAATAAAATGAATAGAAAGCTAAAAAAATGAGACTATTTATAAGTTAATTAATTTAAGCTGGCAAATCCTTAAGGACAAAGTGCAGCTCTCTAATGGGATAAACCAGAGTTGACATCAGTATTAAGTAGAAATTCCCAGAAACAAAAAACACAAATGATGAAATAAAAGTTACTGTTCTAGGATGTTTTAGAGTGGAGAATAAAAGGAAGTGTCAAAAATGCTGTATGTAGCCGGGCTCGGTGGCTCAGCCTGTAATCCCAGCACTTTGGGAGGCCAGGGTGAGTGGATTGCCTGGGCCTGCAGGTTGGGCCCAGGCAACTTGGCAAGACCTCGTCTCTACAATAAATCAAAAATTAGCCGGGCAGGGTAGCGCGCACCTGTAGTTCTGACTACTTGGAAGGCTGAGGCGGAAGGATCACTGGAGCCCAGCAGGTTGATGCTGGGGTGGCCGTGAGTGTGCCACTGCACTCCAGCCTGGGTGACAGAGTGAGAATCCAACTCAAAAAAAAAAAAAAAAAGATGTATGTGTAATACATTGGCAAAAAGTACACACTCAGAGAAAACTTAACTACAGTAACACCGAGAGGGTGGTTAAGTGCTACATTCTAGCAAATCCTTGATGTCCCAGTTTCTTACGTCATCCCTGAATTGTGTTGTATCATTGATAGGTATATATCATTTGGAGGTATATATTGAAGAAGTGGGAAAATATTAGAAATGTAAAAGATCCAGTTAAAATCTTGTAAGAAAGTTTCAATTATCTATAAAATGTCTTAAATACATGTGGTGGCATAACTTTTCTCTAATTAACAGTGATCCCAGTAGATAACTAGGAAGGAAATTCACACATTTGCTTTACAAATATTATATGGGGATGACACAGTTCTATGGACACTGCCATTATTTTATAGGTGAAGAAACAGATTTTGCGGATGAACAAACTTTTCAAAATCAAAGACAGATTTAAAACATCATAGATTTCTCTCTGACCTAATATATGACACCAAACTTGGATCACTGAACTTATTGTGTAAGTGCGTGTGTGTATTACATATTATATGTAAATTATGTAAATATATATTATAAATATATATATATATCCTAAGTTTCAAACCTACTCTCATTTATATTTACCATTAAGCTATATGTTATTAGATCAGCTATAAATCTCTTACATATTTTTCAAGGAAGTAAAATTTATTTTTCTCTGTGAAGACTTTAATTTTAGAAAACAAAAGTGTGAAAGAAGCTGAGCAGAAAGTGAATATATTCTAAAACCTACTGTTCATGATAACAAAGGAAAAAAATCCATACCACACCTTGCATAGCCAACAGCAATGAAAATAGCACCTTTGGTTTGTTATTCTGGTTTCACTCAGATTTCTTTTGCTTTTTTTTTTAAACAAATTTTGCTTTTACCTACAAAATAGGCTATAGTTTTAACTTGAAAAAATATTGCACTGAAAATCAGAAACACAGGGTTAAAATGCTTTTATCATGAGTTAAATTTTCAGTTGGTCATTAAATCAGCAGTAAGATTATAAACAAAATATGATTCTAGTGAAACTTGGTAAAAATATGTTTCCATACTTCTGGAGGGATTAGAATAACTTTTCCATAGGAGGGGGAAAAAAAGCTACTCCAATAGCTTTGCCAGTGCACCAAGAGTTTCACCAAAAGAGCTAAGGTGAAGATCATTTAAACTTAAAATTTCAGCCCTCATTTTACTTTACCTATCAGCAGCATTTGATAGGTAACTCTTCCAGAAATAAATTTGACATGTGCTTCATGTCATCTACCTGTAGAAATATGTAGAAATATGTCCTAATGAAATATTAAAAACTTGGACAATGAAATATGCACAAAATATGTTAATAATGGATTTCTTTATAATAGTGAAGAAAGAAAAACAATCTAACATTATGTTGAGAAACAAGTAACTGTGGCATATATTTACATATGGTATAAGTTCATATAATAGACATCATATAATACAGTTTTATTAAGGATCAGAAAATATTTATGATATATTAGGTTTAAAAAGCAACACAAAAAGGGATAGTATCACATTGGGTGTAGTGGCTCGCACCTGTAATCCCAGCACTTTGGGAGGCCAAGCTGGGAAGACTGATTGAGCCCAGGACTTCAAGAGCATCTGGCGTAATATAGTGAGGCTCATCTCTACAAAAAAATCAAAAAATTAGCCAGGTGTGGTGGCATGTGCTACACACACACATGCCCATCTATCTATTCAAGAGACTGAGGTAGAAAGATTGCTTGAGCTTAAGAGGTTGAGGCTGCAATAAGCGGTGATCATGCCACTGCACTCCAGTCTGGGAAACAGAGAGAGACCCTGACTCTAAAAAGAAAAAAAAGTATACTGTGAGAGACTTCCAGAATAGTAGTGTAAGAAACTAGGCAAAATCTCTCACCAAAAGACATCTCTATTAAGCTGGTCAAAAAAATTAAAAAAGCATTTTTAAGACAAATATTCAAAATCTGTGGAGATTCATCAAAATACTTAGAGAAACTCTTACAAGAAAATCCAGGAAAACTCTCAGTAATAAGTTGTGGTATTATAGCCAGGGACTATGTCCATTTTTGCACATCCCTTGTAGCAGGCTATCCTAATGTAGTCTAGTAAAATGAGTGAGATAAGAAAAATCACTAACACTGACCAATAATCATAAGAGGTCACTTAGATGTTATGTTCTAAGAGAGTGTGGGTATATGTGTGCATGTGTGTGTGCATGCATGTGCACATCCATACATGGGGCATATAAAGACGTAAAGTTAAAAGGAATTTCCATTTTTAAAGGGTCAAACAAAATAAAGGTCCCTCTAATTTTACTCAGCATAATACTTGGTTTTAATAAAGTGTAATTTGTAGAGTACTGAAGCAAATGGACTCTTCCATACTGATGGGGATAATTAGAGTATAAGAGCTTCACAGATGAAAAATTCTAATTCAGCCTTTTATCAAAAGCAGTCACTCTACCTCAGCCTGACAGTTAACAGCATATGATCTGGTAAACAAATACTTTCACACGGAACAAAAGTGCCATTAAAGGCCAAAACTGTCAACACAAATTCCCTTCTTACAAGAGAAAAAATACGTAAACTGTTGATCACCTCTGGTTGTCTTAACTAGCATGGAGGTTGTCATGGAAACATTTCTGCGAAGTTCACAGTGATGAAACACAAACACTTCCAGTTTAATTGCTATTAGGTTTAGCATACCAGAGTTTATTTATACTCAGTGTGCATTATGATAAAATGTAGTAGAAATAAAGCGTCTAATGATCTGGCATAACAATACCAACATTTCCTTTTCAAAAATTAAATAAAAATGAAATATGGCAGTTTAAGTTTTTTCCCCAGAAAAAATAAAATTCCAATTTTCTTAAATACCTATTCTGATGTTTTTGTACTTCTTTCAGTACATGATTTATTAAAATACTCTTATATTTCTACTTTTTATAGTTAAGTGGCTTACAAAACCACCTACTTCATATACTAAAAACCACACCCACAAAATATATTAAAACAAAAGTTTCAGATGGCAAAAATGTGAATGTTCTAATTTACATTTTCATATCAGCATTATGCAATTATTAACATCTAACCAGAAATTGTGTTTTATTTTATAGTGATGAAATACTAGGGATAGTTTGCCTAGAAACTTTATTTTTCTAAATTATTTTCAAAATCATAAAAGAAAACCTACAAAAACAATGTGGAAAAATAAACATTATAGGCATGTATTTAAAGCAGCATACTCAGAATCCAATTAAATGCATACTCAATTGTGCTGAATTGTTTTTTTTTAATTTTATTATTATTATTATTATTGTTATTAGTCTTGGTCTCACTCTTTTGCCCAAGCTGGAGTGCAGTGGCATGACAACCTCATGGCAGCCTCAAACTCCTGGGTTCAAGCAATTCTCCCTACTCAGCGTCCTGAACAGCTGAGAGTACAAGTGCACACCATTACGCCTGGCTAATTTTTTTATGTTTTGTAGAAACGAGGTCTAGCTATGTTGCCTAGGCTGTTCTTAAATTCCTGGACTCAAGCAATCACCTGCCTCAGACTCCCAAAGTACTGAGATTATAGGCGTGAGCCACTGAGCCTGGCTGTGTTGAGTTTTTAATAGCAAATCTTTCTAGTGTTTCTCATATATATATATATTTTTTTAAGTTTGAACCAACTGCTTGTTTTCTCCCCTCAAGGAAAGTACTTAGGTTTTCTTTTACTACATTTTAATGACATCCAAAAAACATACATCAATACTAAAAAATAATTATTAAAATTTTTTATTAAATATCTAATATGTACCCCAAAATAAGATAATTATAAGGTAGAATATAAGAAAAGAATAAGACAGCTTCTGTCATGACAATGCTTACATTTTACTTAGTGACAGAAAAATAAATGTACATAAAGCAATTACAGAGCAACACAAAGTAAAACACAGTTAGGGTTAAATTGTGAAGTTCAGCTTACACTGTAGTGCTAAATCAGTGGTCAAAATGGGAGGGGACAAACAAGTTTCCAAGTTTTTAAATTAAAAGAGAGACTTTCTTGAAATACTTCAAAAATACACAGGTAAGTAGTAAAGGGCATCGTTATTACAATGTTATAAAAACACATTTTTTAGTCTCAAGTTACTAACCAGTCAAATGACCTGCCATATGGCATAGACCCAAGGTTGCCCAGGATCTAACAGACTATCTCCAATATCACTGTAATATCCAGTAATCAATTTGTGTGATTATGGAAAAGACAAACAAACAAGTTGATGTGAACTGTGTTTCCAGGTCTCAATAAACTGCAAGGCACACATGCAAGATAATATTAATCTAGTTCACTAGCAACAAAATATAGGGCTTGCGATTAAAACCTTTGAATTTTAGCCTGGATTTCCCACTCAATACCCACATAAACAAGTCACTTATTTCTGTAAGGCTCCATTAACAATGCTGGAATGTGTTATTCCTCAAGTGTCTTCTTGCTCTGTAATCGAACATACCATGAATTCCACTTCCTCCTCACCCTCCTGAATGGAAAGGACAAATGAGATGGGAAGACTTGATATGACCAACATAACCAAGTCAAGAAGAAAAGGTTCTGGCCAGAGATCCAAGGTATGTTAGACAAAAGAAGTACACAGAGAATGCTTTTTAATGTCCTAATAAGAAATGAAAGGATGAAAAGAGACATAAGGCTGAAGTTGCTATGAAAAAGGAGACCATTTCAGAATACTAAGGAGAGTCTTTAAAATATGATGACACTATATTTGGTTTAAAAATTCTGGATTTCCCCAGAGGACTTTTAACTGGGTTCTCATCATCAGTAAGCATTTATTAAATGTGTAATTGTATGAAGTGCTACACAAAAAGATGTACATAGTCATTGTCCCTGAGTCCCAGGGGCATTTTTAATCTAGGCCAAACAACACTAAGATGGACATGCTCTGGACCATACAGATAAGAGACTAAAATATTTAATCAGGATTTTTTTTTAAAAAAAGCAATTTTTGAAGTGTTTTGATCCCAGTCTAGTAAATGATTTGAGGGGAAAAGGAAACTTTCCGACCTAAATTGAAAAAAGTAAATTTTAAAATAAATTTAGTAATAGAATAGTTACACTGAACACATAGGAAAGGCCAAGTTTAAGAATCTGCTTCATAAACAATAGGTGAGTCATTTTAGGGTGAGAAAGAAGTTTGGCAGGGTCTATCTAATAGCAGTATATATTCGGCTAAGAGGTGGTGACCTGAAGTCAGTTTCTCTGCGATATTTCATTCATTCTTCAGTGCCATGATTAATATTGGGCCACGAACAACCACAGATGATTGTTAACTAAGAGAAATGTATCAATTAAGAGTTGGAGAAAATCCCTTAGACCAAGGTCTTTCATAGTCTACGACGGCAAAACAGAAGCAACTGCAGAAATACCAACAAAATAAAGTACAAGAGAGCTAATTAATGCAGCTCTCTGATCATCATGCAAATCAATTTAATCAACAACCAGTGACCTGTCCCTTATATTCCACTACTCTTTATGCAAATAACTATACCATCAGCCTGTCAATTTTCATTGCCAAACCAGTCAGAAAATTTCTAACATTACTATTTTGATACTCATAAGATAGCTAAAAAGATATATCTTCATTTTACTGACCCATTTCTTAGGTCTTTTATATGCAGCTAATGTAATACATCAAATAAGGAATACTCTGGGAAAGGGAAAGAGAAAAATAAAGGTATAAAACATCATTATTGTAAATTATTTTAAAATCACAATAAAGTTATAATTACACGTAGTCACATGACAAAACATCTCCAAGCACAACCTCCGCTGATCTCACTATGAAGCTGAAGAAAGTAAGAAAGATTTTAGGTAAAATTCAGTAAATTCAAAAACTCTACTCTTCTTTTCCTTGCATGTTTCTACCTTGCTGGCAACATCTTCTTTCTATTTCATCAGTCCAATACCTTCTTAATCTCTTTCAATTTTATATATATTAAAAAAGAAAAATATCTTATATCGTTTTAGGTTGTTCTTTGACAAATAAAATTGACTGTTGACAAGTTTCAACTTTTTGAATTCTAAGTATTTTTTTATCTATCATAATAGACCAGGTCTATCCCACCAAAAATAAATATAAGGCATTGTGGTAGACAGACCCTAAGGTGGTCCACCAAAATCTCTACTCCCTGGTATTTATGCCTTTATATTTTATGCCTTGACTGTGAGAAGGACTTGTGATTTGCCTCTAATCAACAAGATGCATTAAAGCTGATGACATGTTACTATCTTGATTACATTACATAAGAGTGTAAGTTTCATCTTCCTAGCAGACTACATACCAACCCCCGTGTTAACTTTGATAGAGTAGGCTTTCATATGAAGAGGCCCATGTGGAAGAAATGGGAAGTCTTCCAGTCAATAGTCAGCAGGAAACTGAGGCCCTCAGTCAAATAACTCGCAAGAAACTAGATGCTACCAGCAACTCAATGAGAGTGGAAGCAGGTCAATCCCTGGTTTGACATTCTGATAAGACTCAGTCTTCACTAACACCTTAATTGAAGTTTGTAAGTGACCCCAAAGTTGAGTTCCCAGCAATGCCATGCCCAGATTCCTGACCCAAAAACCTATAAGATAATAAATGTGTTGTCTTAAACCGTTAAGTTTATAGTGGGTTTGTGTGTGTGTGTGTCACAATAGATGACTGACAAGCACATCAACCACAACAAATAGAGGTTTGGAGAAGATAACTGAGAGAACATAAATGACTTACTTATAAGGTTAAACCAGACAGTTATTTTAATTCAATCATTTCAAGACAACACAAGAAGTAATATACGATCTATGTTGTCTTTCTTCACATAGGTTCCTATTTTCCAGAATAAGTGAAGCCAATTACTGGCTGAATACTATCCAGGTTCCAAAGTCTGAATTTTGGAGCTTTCACTGAAAGATTGTGTATATTTTTTATGATCAGGTTCTTCTAAAATCTACAATTATTCCACTTTACCACACGCCCATGTGCCATTACAAGAGCTGTACAGGTTGCCATACTACTTAAGAATGACTGCAAATAGTTTTAGTTGCTAAATCTAATATCTAATATTCTAATACATCAACTAAGGGAGAAGATATTTTATAAACTCTTCTATTTTTTATATTACATAAAAATGAAAGTATTTAGGAGGGTTACATGCTAATCCCACTGTGAATGTACATTCACACATACACACCATACAGATACACACATAAGCAAACATAAATTCATACTGAGAATATTTGTGCTATTATATGTTTGAATATTTACATAAATAAACCTGGTAGTAATCTATACATTATTACATTATTCAAAGCTCAGGTCAAGTGCTATCTCCACTATAATTTTTTTTAATCTGAAACTCAAATTAGAACAGAATATTCCCATAGGCAGCTGGTTGTCTATTTAGTACATAATTTATATGGTTTTTCATTCTATTTTTATACATACACACATATTTCTCCCACTATGTTTTAAGTTCCTTAAGAGAAATACTATACGTTCCCTTTATCTTTAAATCTGTCTGACCTAACATAGTGCCTTCCTTGCATGCAGTAGGTTAATGAATGAATCCATATGAAATTCAACTGAACTGTTATTTCTTCATATTAATTTCACTAAAGAAAGGTTAACATTCTTCAACAGAACCAAATGTCTTTTGATACAACTTCCATAGTACATATAAATGAGTATATATGAGTACGTAGTACATATAAATGAGTCCTTTATGCATAATAACAGTGTGATTACTCTGTGTATTGCCTAGGCTGGTATGTTATCAATCTGAGACTGAGAGAAGGAATCCTTATGCTGGATACCAAGTCCTAAAATCTAAACATGGCTGAACTTTGTGTAGAGGAGCAAGCTAGTAATGAGGAAGGGCAGGAATACTGATTCACTGATACCAGAGATCCAAGCTATACTGAGACTTTGTACAATATAGCAACATCAGATAACACTGAGAGGATTTCTGAAAGATTAGTGTTCATAGTGGATTTTCAAGATCTTTGAGTTCTCCACAGTCATCAGTTGTTATTCTTTCTCCTGAAAACTCCTAGGCTGGGAAGTCCAGATTCATTTGCTGCTAACTATGCTAACTATGGGTTAGCATTTTAGAATCATATTACACATGTGAGGTGTAATCCAAGTCCAGAAGAGAAGATTCACACTCCACTTAAGTATGCAGTTATTTAAAGAGGCAGAGTAATGTTGTCTAGTCATTAACTTGCGATTCATTCTACATATTAACTAGCAAACAACATGAACTTTTTATTCTTTAAAATACCAAGTGAATTAAAAGCTCTTTTGACTGCATCAATGGACTATATAATAGGATGCTAGTAAGAGAGCCATTCATTTATTCACCCACTCATTTTAAACTTTTATTCAAACTTTTGTTTAGTGCTAGATATATGGTGATGTAATAGTTTGAAAAACAAAAGAAAACATGGAGTGTACATGTTTAGTGACAGAAACCCACAAGCTAGCCAAAGCCTGCGTCTGTGAGTCCATGATTGAAGTCAGTAGTGGTTATCAGCACAGCATTAGAAACTAGGCCTGGTTTGAGTTCTGATTTTTCTGCTTACTAGCTGTGCATCACCAAAAGAGTTATTTCAATGTTGATATTCTTGTCCTTAAAATTAGTATAGCATGACTCAGAGTTGTGGTCTGAATTAAAGTAATCACGAAATGTAGTAATTATCACAGGGGCCTTACACACACTCAGCACACAAGACAAAGATGACAATAATGATGACAGAGGAGAGAGGAGGGGGAGGGAATGGGGAGAGTGGTAAGGAGGGAGAGAAGAGAGGTAGGAGCAGCAGGAAGGGGAGAAGAGGGCTGGGGGAAGGGGAAGAGGAGGAGGGGCTGGGGAAGTGAAAAGGGAAGGAGAAGAATATGTATCCTATTTAGATGCTGTCTTTACCAAGTCAACCATACTCTTAGCTCACATCTCTTAAATGTGCCACTTGTCTTTGGACAAAGACAGATAGTCCCTGACTACAAGTATTTCAAAGGTTATTGGAAAGCAGAACTGTAACAATGGATTATACCATGTGCTATAATATAGATTCAAATCAAAGTCTCTAGGAAGCTCAGGGAAAGACAACACACACCAATGAAACCAAATAACCAATAAGTCTCCAGATATCAAAAGAAACGCCAGGAAACCTTAAGCACACCTCCCAAAAATAAAAGAATTTGCATTTGAAACCTAAATTATTGAATGACTTTAACCAATTTTGAAACTCATAATCAAAATAAGCAGCAATAGTTTTTACATGCTGGTTATTATAACATCTCTTTTCAAATATTCAAACCTGGAGATTGGCAGGATAGCACATAACATAAAAATGACCCTATATTTATCAAACATCACAATTATGTTTTTAGGTAGGACTGAGGAAATATAAACTGCATTATACAATTTCCTTTATTCTTTGTCTCATAAACCTAGTTACTCCCTAGGGCCAAACACTGTATCTCCAAATAACCACTCTGTGGTTCAAGGTTATATTTACATTCTGAAAATTTTCAGGCAACACACACACACACACACACACACACACACACACACACACACACACAGAACACAAGATAAAAATGGAAGACAAACCCATAAAAGGAAAATAAAGTCAAAAATATTTTGATATGTCAGCTTCTAAGCATGTGTGCTCTTTTGTAAATTCTCCCATAATTCCATGCAGAAGATGAACTTCTACTTGTCAAAGAGTCTTGTAATGTTTGTAAACTTCCTAGAAGCATGGATTCTGTCATGGCTCAACAAGATGTCAAAAATCTGCTTAATAAGAAAATAATGTGTATGGTTAAAAAACAAAACTCGAATGCTTATTGCATGATGCTTTTAGAAAGGTCTCACAAATATTTTTCGTACTTAAAATTAAACAGAAGACTTTTTACCAAACTTTTATGTTCCATATTGAATATTTTGTTTGTACACAAATCTGAGAGAAGTAGCAAACTTGTCTATCTACCATTTTTAAAGCATAAATGTGTAAAATATGTAACGAATCTCAGAGAATCAGATTATGTTCAAACAAGTTACTGACACATTAGCAAACTTCACACTATAAATCATATGATGATAAAATTATTTTTCTAATTAAATATTTTATTAACTGAGTGATAAACTTATAACAGCTGCCTTTTCCACCTTCGTTACAATTCTGCTAAAAAAAAATCAACATTATTGGGTAGTTGACCACATAAAAAGTGGCAAAACCTCAGAAATATCTGTTTATTATAACATTTCTAGTGACTTGCTAATTTCTTATTTTGACTGTACTTTTGATGGCTCGATACTAATTGTCAGCTGCAAGATAAAGCAGAATAGGAACAGGTATATAACTCTGGAAAAAAGTCTGAAAACTTACAAAATTAACCACAACATTATTAATTATGCTTATTGGACAAGTCATATACAAATAAGTCATTTCTGTATCAAAATTGTAACAGATGAATCCCATACCATTCCTTAAAAATTATATGTATTCAAATGTTACCTGTACTCGAACATATAAAAGGTTTGAGATCTACTAAGCTTTCATGCTGATCCATCAGCTTAGAAAATGTTTATAAAATTTTTTAAAATGCAGTGTAAACATTTCAGCCCTGAACCTCATTTCTATGCCTTTGAACCTTCTCTTTCATGTGCAATACCTGATGGCCTACAGAGAATAGCTGCTGAAAGCCCCAAAGATGGGTAAAACAGAATTTCTGACTCAGGAAATAAAGATCAGCTGAACAGGATTCCCATATGGCAATCCAGATCAATGGAAAAGCAAGACCAGAAATTTACAGTATCTATCCTACACAGTACAACATGAAGGCTGTATTTCATTGCTGGCAACAAAACTCCCAGTGGCCAAAGAGAGAGAGAGAGAGAGAGAGAGAGAGAGAGAGAGAGAGAGAGAATGAAAAAGGAAAAAAGGCTGTAAATCCAGTAATGAGAAAATACACTTTATTTTGACATTTTGCTATTAGGTGGAATTAAACTCGTATTATCTTTATTTAGAATCAACGATATGGTAAATAATTTCTGCAATTAAATAACTGCATTCTATTGAAAACAAAACTAAAGCAATCATGAGAAGTAGATTAGTGTTAAAAGAAATCCTTACAAATTTTCAACAATTAAACAATTATCATCCTAGATAGTAAGGGTTTATGTGTTTTATGCCAATAAAAAATAATTATTTATTTCAAGTTTCATGGAAAAAAACTCAGAACAGACCTAAAAATACAAAACTTAAAAATGTATAAACAAATTGCAGAACAACCCAAACAATGCTATCAGGTTCTGATGGATTCAATAGTCCACACAGAACAGGAATTACTCCACAGTACCTCCAGTGAGGGGCGTTCATCAATATTTCAATACTTCTTTACATAGGCATTTAGTACTTCATAAGGCAATCTTTTCCCATATTGAACATTGTTTATTCTCAGCATCTATATCTGAATAACTTGTATGTATTTGATCCTATTCTGCCTACTGAGGGAACATAAAATAATTCCCTGTTCTACATAATTGTTCTTTAAAACACTGTAACTATCAAATCTCTTCATGTATTCTTAACCCTCAACTAAAAACTTCAGGTCCTTATCTCATTTTTCTTATGACACGTTTCCCAATCCAATACCATGGTTGCCTCTGGATAAACTCTAGTTTCAGTTAAAATGTGACATTCAGAACTGAATGCAGTACTATAGGTATGGTTTGTCACTTGATAACACCCTCCCCCTCCCCAGACCAATCCAGTCATCATGTTTCTGTGAGTCTACATTATATTTTTATAGTTAAAGATGCATATCATATATCCACTGCCAATTAGATATCTTCACTTAGGTTTCCTACAGACTTCTCAAGCTCAAAAGGTCAAAAATTAAATTTATCCTCTCCCTTCCCCTTTGTCAATTTGGGTTGAACTAAGAAAAGTACCATAGACTGGTGACTCATAAACAATAGACAAAAAAATAGATTCTGTTCTGAAGGCTGGAAGTATGAGACCAGGGTGCCAGCATGGCCCAGCTCTGGCAAGGGTCTTCTTTAGGGCTGCAGATGGCCATGTTCTCCCTACATCCTCACATGGTGAAACAGGATGAGAGAGCTCTCTAGGGTCATTTGTATAAGCCACTTATCTCATTCATGAGGGCTCTACCCTCAAGGCCTACTTCCTCATACTAGCACAATGGGGGTTTGGATTTCAACATATGATTTTTGGAAGGGTGTAGACATTCAGTCCATAACATCCTTCATTTGTTCTCTTCATCATACTCCAAATATGCTTCACTTCCTAACTTTTCTTTATCAGTATACAGTACTCCTTAGAAATAAGCTAGTATCCTATACTCTTCCCTCTCCCTATCATCCAATTGACCATTAAAGTCCATCAAATTTACTACGCAGTTTAAGTGTCTAGACTCTGAGACAAATGGCTAGAATTTAAATTCTTGCTATGCCCTTACCAGCTGTGTAGTTTCTGGACAACTAGCCTAGCCTAGCCTTTCTGTGACTGAGTTTCTGCAAATGTAAAACTGAAATAAAACAGGACACTGCACATACACACACACACACACACACACACACACACACACACACGAGAGAGAGAGAGAGAGAGATCAATCCATAGTGAACACAGAATAAATGTCAGCTGCTATTATCATTATTGTCATCTCCAGAGTATCTCTGAGAACTGTGTTTTTATCATTTTCATCACTGCTTATTTAGGTCAAGTTCTTCATTTTTCTTTCTTGTATTAGTGTGGTAGCTTCAAAACGGATGTCCCTGCCTCCTTTCTTGCCATACCCTTGTTTTCCAAACGTTGATTATATCAGTCCCTAGTTTCAAATGCTTTCATAGTTTACTACTGTCCTTAAGATAAATGCAAGTTGTTAAGTATGGCATTCAAAGCCCTAAATAATCCAGAAAATTCCTCCAGTCACATTTATCCCCTCTATTTGAGCCACACTGATTTATCCAGTCTGTCTTCCTAGTATGTGATTGATCTAGTCACATTGATCAACTTGAATTTGCTTAAAACCAGACTCTCTAAATCTTTCTTTTCTGAGTTACTGAAGTTAGCTGAAACACTCTGAGGTTCACTCACCTACTCACCTCCATCTTGTCTATTACCATCTTTAAGTAGAAAAGAACTAAATGATACAGATGCCATCATACAGAATGTTTTCATGAGAGTTTCTATGAATTTACTTTAGCAGTAAGGGTACAAATAAGTGCTATTCAAAGTATGGTATGATCAGCAGGATTAGTATCACCTAGGAGCTTGTCAGAAGTATCATCCGGCCCCACACAGATCTACTAAATTAGAATTTCTATTAGTAAGACCCAGGAATCTGTTTTGTAACTAGCTCTCTGGGTGGTTCTTAAGAGCTTTTCAAACATTGGGCTCATAATTTGCCAACTATACTTAAAGAACCAAAAGTAATATAAATATGAATTATTAATCACATTAAGTAAAAAAGACAATCCTGGAAATAACTAATAATGATAATGGCTAATAGTAATGATAAATCTAAATCATTTGTAAGTCATAGTTTAAAAAATATTTAAATACCGTGATCAGACAGCCTAGCTGATACACTGAAAATAAAACATTATGCCAGAAAATGTTGATAATTCCACCACCTATTTGGTGAACAGGCATAGTTAGAGCTCTATAACACTGCAAATATTTTGACACACTCTGATAAAATAGCAGAAATACTCAGTAGACGCTAGTAGTGAGCTGAATTTTGTGACTGGATTCTATATTTTAATAAGCCTTAATAATTAACTTAGGCAATTAGTAAATAATCATTAATTGCTGAATATCTGTCTGGGGATGGGGAGACACCCCTTATCAACAAGGGTGCCTGAACGAAGCACATTTGTATACCTAACCCTTAACTGTACCCCACAATATTAAAATCAAAAATATTGATTTAAAAAAATATGTATCAAACATCACAAGCGAATAAAGTTACTCTGACCTTCACAGACAAAAAAAAAAAAAAAGAAAAGAAAGTTAAAACCTATGCAAATTTTTTCATTCATTCATGGAAAGGAAAGAATGGACTTGTATTTGGGGATTAATTTAATTCCAAAATGGACTTTCCTCGTCCATCAGAAGGTGCCCAATCACTTTGAGAACCACTGTTCAAAAAAATTAGAACAAACTTCAATTCTAACCTTTGTATGTGAATCAAACTGCTTGTAAAACAATTCAGGGTTCTCCTATGGAAAGCCTCTCCTGTCTCCATCCCCCATTCTGAGGTACCTTTCATTTATCTGCCTTTCTCTAGCATTCTATGCAAACCTTTATCACTGTATTTATGGTATAATGGAATCATCTGTTCACTTATGTTTCTTCCACACTCTGAAGATCAGGTGATACATTCATCTTGGGTCTCTGGCATCCAGCAAAAGTATATGGCATATAATCAAATGTCTTAAAATTTGAATCAATTAATGCCATTCTGTTAGCTTAAATGAAGTCAGTAGCCAATTAAAAACTATAGGCTACATGAACTTCTATTAAACTTACACATATATAAATAACTTTATATATATATCTCTATTAAATTTATTTCTATGAGTGCTTATCTATTCTAGCCTGTCACTATCTTTTCAAAGCTTGACTCTGACTAAGTTTAAAAAAGGGGGTAGAAAAAAATTCAAAAGAAAGAAAAGAAAAAAAAAACAACTCTAGGCTGATATAGAACCATTTACTATACCTGTCTAGTCTTAGTTTTATCACATACTTTTCCTATCTTCAATAATTTTGAAAAAAATACTTTCTATTTTGAAAATCATGCTCTAATGATGACAAATTTCACACAGAATAGGAAATTATGTATAAGGACAGTATGAGTGGCATAAATTCTCTACTAATTCATTCCTAATTTGGAATGAAAGTAGTTTCTATTCGAACGTCTCATTCTTTTTTGCCATTATTGTTCATAAATGTTACAAAATATTCAGCTACTGTGAACCCTAGAAATATGGGAACAAGCTATGGCAGGACTGGCACTGGATGTTATGGACTGAATGTGTGTGTCCCTGCCCAAATTAATATGTTGAAACTCTGCCCCTGCAATGTGAAGGTATTAGGAGGTGGTGCCTTGAGTGGTAATTAGAATTAGATAAGGTCATAGGGGTGAAACCTTCATGAATGGGATTAGTGTTCTTCCTTGCTTCTGTTACCGTGTCCTCCACCATGTGAGGATAAAATGAGAAGACTGCAGTCTGCAAACTAGAAGAGGGCCCTTACCAGGACTCAACCAGGCTGGCACCCTGATCTCTGACTTCCAACCTCCAGAATCATGAGAAATAGATTTCTGTTGTTTATAAGCCATTCAGTAGATGGCAATTTGTTATATAGCAGCCCAAACTAAGACACTGGGATCAAAACCAAGTTTGAATCTCATCTTGACTAATATACACTGGCTAAAGTACCTTAATTTATCAAGGCTTCAATTTCCCAACTCTAAAATAGAAGTTTAAAGTAACTGATGTTTAAGATCTCTCTCAGTGGTAATAAAGAAAGTACCAGACCAAGTTTAGTGGCTCATGCCTTAATTCTAGCACTTTGAGAGGATTGCTTAAGGACAGGAATTTGAGACCAGACTAGGCAAACCCATCTCTACAGAAATAAATAAATAAATAAATAAAATGTGCTGAACAAGGTGGTTTGTGCCTGTACTCCCAGCTACTTGGGCGGCTGAGGCAGGAGTTGGAGGCTGCAGTGAGCTATGATTATGTCATTCACATCAACCTGTGTGACAGAGTGAGAACCTGTTTCTAAAAACAACAACAACAACAACAAAGTACTTGTCCCACAAGGTGACTATAAGCATCAACTAAAGTAATGTATATAATATACATTGCAAACATTCATAAGGCATTCATTATTGTAGTTCTATGACAATAAATAAAGGAATATAGAGTAATCCATCCCAAAGTAGAACCTGCATTTGTTTAACAGAAGTAAAAATTTTCCCTTGAGACTGTAAAATTACCTTCACCCACCAGGCTTAAGAGAAGAGTTACTTGGATGCAGACTCTTTTGCTATAGCTACTGAGATACATTCTGAGTATATGTATTAATTTAAAAAAAAAAAACTAAAAAAAAGCCTATGCCAGTTTACGCAGGTATTCCCTCCGAAGGACACCTTAGACAGCAGTGAACTTGAAATTTGGAGTTCGTAGAGTGTGGAAAAACAGGAGAACCCAGAGGAAGGGGAGACAAAGTCCAAAGCTTCAGGAGGAGATGATTCTCTTAGGAAGACAACCCATCTCCGAACTTCATCTCACCCGCTCCAATCACATTTCTGCCACCTCAGTGTTTAAACATAATTACCTATACACTTTTTATTTTTAATCTCATATGTGTTACTATTCTTTTAATGTCATTTTAATACTATATATCCTTGTCTACATTTCAGCTTTTACTTTTTTATGTATGTATGTGTGTATTCATTTATTTATTTTGAGTCAGAGTCTCACTCTGTCGCCCAGGCTGAAGTGCAGTGGCAGGCTCACGGCCACCCCAGCCTCGATCTGCTGGGCTCAGGTGATCCTTCGGCCTCGGCCTTCCAAGTAGCTGGAACTACAGGTGGGCCCTACCGTGTCCGGTTAATTTTTTGGTATGTTGTAGAGACGAGGGCTCACCAAGTTGCCCAGGCTAGTCTCGAACCCCTGGTCTCAGGCAATCCTCTCGCCTCGGACAGCTTTTATATATTGTCACATTTTTATTTTTTTAATTTTTGGCTCTTAAACTTATTTTCTGGAATTGTATTATTAAATCCTTTTATTCCTATTGCTCTCATTTTTTTCCTATTGCTATCATTTTAGATGTCTTTATACTGATCACTTTGAATATATTGGATGTTATGTTTTCAAAATTTAAATGCAATTTATAACTTTAATGATGTTTGAATCTCCTTAACGTTTTCCCTTTGTCACTTATTTATTCCATTTATTTTTTTATTTGTCTTTATTATGGTCAGCAAAATGCAAAACTTGAAAAAGGCTAAAGAAAATCACTATAAACTACAAAGGATGACTGTTTTCTTCCTTGCAGTTGTTTCTTCTGACCCTCTGGTTCTCCAGCACATTCCTTAGCCCAGTAGTGGATGTCCCTCCAACAGAGCCACACAGGCCAATTCTCTCCTCACCGAGCCACATAGTACACTCTGCACATGGCATCTGGATTTACTCCAGTGGTGTCACTTGTTTATTTCTCACACTACCCAGATTTTCTTTTTTTTTTTTCTTTTTGAGTTGGAGTCTCACTCTGTCACCCAGGCTGGAGAGCAGTGGCACGCTCCCGGCTACCGCAACCTCGACCTGCTGGGCTCCGGAGATCCTTCCGCCTCAGGCTTCCAAGAAGCTGAAACTACAGGCGTGCGCTACCACCCCCAGCTAATTTTTGATTTATTGTAGAGACGAGGTCTCGCCAAGTTGCCCAGGTGGGTCTCGAACCCGCAAGCTCAGGCAATCCTCTCTCCTTGGCCTCCCAAAGTGCTGGTATTACAGCCTGAGCCACTGAGCCCAGCCTAACCAGATCTTATGTGAGCCACTGCGTGTATTTTAAAATCCACAACTTAAAGCTGGCTGCAGTGAGTGGCTCAGGCCTGAAATCCCAGCATTTTTGGAGGCCAAGGCAAGAGGATCGCCTGAACGGGGTTCGAGAACAGCCTGGGAAACTTGGCAAGACCTCATCTCTGCAATAAATCAAAAGAGTAGCCAGGCATGGTGACACATAACTGTACTTAGAAGGCTGAGGCGGAAGGATTGCCTGAGCCCAAGCAGGTCGAGGCTGCAGTGGCTATAAGCATGCCACTGCACTCCAGCCTGGGCAACAGAGTAAGACTCTGACTCAAAAACAAACAAACAAAAATTCACAACTTCAAAATATGTAACCAATAGTTTGTGAGGGAAAATAAAAAAACATCTTTTCATGCTATAATTAGGAGAACATAATATTAGAGGCATTACAATTGTGAAAGCCAACTTAAATTCCTTCTAGAGAACTAGTATAAGCGAATAAATATATTCATTCACTTATTCACTCATATACTAAAAAAATACTTATTTAATTCCCGCCATATACCAGGTACCATGCTGGGTGTTGGATTCAAACCAACAGGGACACGAAAGTCCCTGCCCTTGAGGAACTTTAGTTAAGGCATGGAAGCAGACACAAATTCAACTACTCTCATGACAAATGTGTCATTATGAACTTTAACTGCTGTAAGAAAAAGGTGTTGCAACCTAGAGATTGGGCTAGGATGGGAAAGGCTTTCATGAGGAAATTGCATTTGAATTGAGATGTGAGGGTTGAGCAGAGGAGCAGAGTGGGAAAGTCAACATCACTGGCGAAGAAGGAAGCCTCTGAGACAAGTAGGAGGGTAACACAGTTGAAGGACATAAATAGATGCCAGTGTGTTAAAGAGCAGAGAGCTAGGTGAGAAGAGGCAAGAGGGGAGAAACCATGTACTCTATAACTCTGATGGCTACGTTAAAAGTTCTGGTCATTCCCCTAAGAGAAATGAAAACCTCTTATAACCAGAGGGAAGATATAAAAAGAAGTATTTAATAAACATCATTCTGGCTGCTATGATAGAAGACCTACAAGAGAGGTAGGTTCTATGAAGATGCCATTGATTCATTCCACAAATATGCATTAAGCACCTATAATGTGCCTTGTAGGCCATATATATATACCTATTTCTATTTTACCTTTCATTTTACATACATATATTCATTTTATATACATAAAATGAAAGGTAAAATAGAAATAAGTACACACCAGAAATACGTACTAAGATGTATTTCAGTGGCCTGTTAAATTGACACAGTAGTAAATGATTCAAAAGGAAATAAAAAGAAAACAAAGCAAAGCAACTGTTTATGTCCTTTTCTGTTTCACACAAACAGAAGTCGTAAATTTTCAACTCTCTTCACTTTTCCTTATTTCAGTTTGTCTTCCATGATTTCAGTCTTTCTATGTAGTTACTGCTTTCAGTCTTTAATTTTAGAATAATCCAATTTTAATATATATATATATTTTTTAGGAACACAGACTCTCAAGTTCAGCAATCATCATTATTAGGTTCATTCTGGTAGCCAGACATTGATAACTATAAGGTAATGTGGAACTACAAAAATACAATGTAACCTTCTTGAAAAAAGTAATATTTTATGTTTGAACCAAAAAACTCAAAGAAGAAAGAATGTACAAGAAGGGTTGGTTGCACATTACAGTGTTTAAAGCATTCATCTTTAGCACAATGGAGAAACCGAGGATTAAAACATGATTCTGAGTTGTCTCAAAACATTTAGTTGAAGTTGTGTAAATGAATAAAGTCCAACAGGTAACCGTGTAATAATAAAAGAAGGAAAAGCATGACATTTATTGATCCTCTCGTAATCAAACTCATAGAGCTCTGCTTTGATGGTATATCTTTGAGTTTTATAGAAACAGACATAAACTATCCTTTAGAAAACCTGTGGCTAGAATGTGATCAAGGATATAGCCTCATATCACTCATTACTCCCAGGAAGACCTAACATAAGAAATATTTTCTAGATTTTTGTCCAAAGAATGACATTCTCTTTCCTGAGGAAAACTAATCTTCCTTCTTTTTCAAAATGGATATTCTATAACTAATTACATTCCACTTTAAGTGCCAAGAATCACAGAGACAAATTAGGAGTTTAACTATAGCTCTCTATATCTTTCATTCTGGTAGACATCTTGCTTCATTTTGACTTTCTATACTGAATCACTTTTTCCTTTATTTTGATTTGATTTTCCTTTTTACATCATCATATTTTACTGGAGTTTTAAAAAAATATATATTTTATTTTAAGGATGTGGAGTACAATTCAGGAGTAGGTATACAAGTAGACATTGTACAGGTAAGATTTAGGCCTCCCTTTGGTCCCCACGTTGCCTGGTTTGAGTTCAGATACCCTTATTTATGTTGTGTCCCCACTCCCGCTACTACCATCCGTTTCTTATAGTATTATGGTAAATGTTCAGGGTTCGCTTATGAGTGAGAACATATGGTACTCTGTTCTTTGTTTTCTTATTACAGTTTTCTTAAATCCTCTTTAGAATGAAACATGACATGAATAAAATTCACAGCGGTATTTTATCTTCATTTTCCTCCCACTTTCCTTTCTCTTAAGTAGGCTTGATATTTTGATAAATTATTTGATAAAATGATTCACCCCAAAAACAATCTTATTGGGCTATTTTTTTTTTCAGTTGGAGTCTCGCTCTTTTTCCCAAACTGGAGCACAGTGGCACGCTCCCGGCCACCAAAGCCTCGACCTGCTGAGCTCCAGCGATCCTTCTGCCTCATCCTTCCAAGTAGCTGGAACTACAGGTGCGCACTACCATATCCGGCTAATTTTTTTGATTTATTATAGAGATGAGGTCTTGCCAAGTCGGCCAGGCAGGTCTCGAACCTGTGGGCTCAGGTAATTCACTCACCCTGGCCTCCCAAAGCATGGGATTACAGGCTGAGCCACTGAGCCTGGCTCTTATTGGGCTTTTAATGGTCACTGCTTTAAATAAATAAAAGCATTTGCCAAGTGTATCACATTTTTAATAAAGTATATTAATTCTGATTGGGATTTTAGAAATTCTCTTCTTTATTCATGAACTTATTTGGTTCTTCTAGAGCCCATTCTAAGTCACCTTTGGTGCTTCCCATTTCTTTTTCCACAATTTGATTTGATTAGGTCCTTGAACATCAGTGCCCTACCTACATACTACATTAGATAACTAAAAGACTAGAAATTATTTTTAAAGTGTTAATTCCGGATCTTCCAGGAGTCTCTTCAAAAGCTCTGCAATTCTCACACCATCATGATTCAGTCTCCAATGAAGGACCAGTCAATACACTAAAATTGAACAATACACTCAAGACTTTGAAGTTAATCAGAAATTTTTTGTACTGTCTCCTTTCCTTTTTGTCATTCTTTCTGAAGACAATAAAAGTGAAATAAACTAAAGATATACAAGTGTAATTCATGTTCTCCCAGGTCACTTCAGGTTGAGGAGGCAAGAATCAAATTAGTAATGAGTCTGGCTTGTAAGCAATGAGAATGGCTAACCCTTCATACACTTACAAGTACTCCAACTTCCTTCAAATGTTTCCAACTAAGTATGGAAGTCCTCAGAGTGTCCCTATGAACACTTCTTTATGTATTTCTCCAAGCTCCACTGGAGCCCCCTTTTATCCTGCTCCTGACAATAGACCACAGGCTATGTGAAAAGCATCCTAGCAACAACAGTATAAGCCCTCAGAAGTGCAGAGACCACATTCCTGTTCCTATAATTCTATCTCCTTTTTGCCATAGGTATCCAGACTCCTTCTGTCACTTACTACTGTTCCTGCACCTGATATTTCCAATCTGTGATCACTCATCAGTTCAGTGTTTCAAAGTAATTTGAAAGGTACCTTACTGGAGTGGGCAAACATTCTTTCCATTCACATTTGTGCCACAATCTT
The DNA here is from genome assembly GCA_963574415.1 of Tarsius wallacei. Lineage (NCBI taxonomy): Eukaryota > Metazoa > Chordata > Mammalia > Primates > Tarsiidae > Tarsius > Tarsius wallacei. The sequence goes on along the minus strand of CAUYQG010214097.1, from coordinate 55,082 downwards.
GTGATCAGTCACTAAGTATAACTGCATTATGTCCATAAAGTTTTACAGAGACTGATGTTAATATTGCTATTTTTGGTCACCGTTATCCTTCATAAGATTCTGACACAAATTCTGCAGTGAAGTTAATAGCCATCCATCCGCAGAATTAACAACATCTGCTTGAATAAATACTCACTCTTCTCATGACAATCCATGGCCCTGAGAATAGTCTGAAAACCCTAAATCTCTCCTTTTTTTTTTTTAAAGGTGAATTGCTTCCATGAAGATACAGTCTATCATCCACATAGATCAGTGAAAGGTCTTTGGCTCACCAGAACATAGCAAATAGGTATGAACTTGAAGCATTACGAATGCTCCCCTTGTTTTAAGACTTCTCCCTCGTACCAGAAAATTAAAAAAAAAAAAAAAAAGCAAATCCCATTTTACACAATGATGATTACAAAAAAATTATTATTAAACCCTCTGCAACCAGATACATTGTTTTGTGAAGGTAAAGCAGAAATGTTAACAAAGCAACTGCTATAAAAAGGGAGAGAGAAACAAAGAAAAAAAAAACATTTAAAAGTTAAGTTGTATCTGGATAAGTTCCCATATCTTTTATTTATTAGTATACAACCACCCCAAGATTTAGTGGCTTAAAACGAGAATTTCTTATTTCTCACAATTCTGTGAGTTAGCTGTGTGGTTCTGCTGATCTGGCATGGGCTTACCTATGCAGCTGCATTCCCGATAGGCCAGCTAGAGTTACAGCTCACCTGGGCCCTGTGTTAGGTCTCTCCACATGGTTCTTCATCTTCAAGGCCACACTAGTTTTCTTCACATAGTGATAGAAATATTCCAAGAAGGTAAGAACATATCAAGTCCCTATTGTGTCACATTCACTGATGTCCCACTGGTCAAATCAAGTCACGTACCCAAGACCCAGAGTCACTGTGGAAGAGGACTTTATGAGAGCTTGCATCCTGGAAGGTGTGATTCATTGCAGACGTTAATTTAGCAATCTAACACAGAGCTCCCTAATAGGGCTGTTACTTACTCTTCTTCTAATTCTTTTAAAACTTGAATCATGTCATTCTTTAACAAAGTTTCTTTCCTATCTGCTCTATATCTTAATTTTTTTAAGAGCTAAAGTATTCTTTATGGGTGTTCTAGGCTCACACTAGTCCAACATATCAGTGAATGAATGCTTATGGAGGATTCAAAAGTATTTTAAAATTTAAAATGCACCATATGCCACAGCAAATGCTCACTACTAAATTCTTAAAGCTCTTATGGAAGAAATAAAAATTCCTTTGAATGTTAAGTGCAAAAGCCTTTAAATACATCAGGGCCAAGAAGTTCCCCCACCAGAAAGAAATGCATCATCCCACTGTTGATGTTCCATACTCAAGTTCTTGAGGTATTTGCACCGCTAATCAATATTGAATATATAATCGCTCAAAATGCCCCCAAATTCTCAAAATCATATAGTTAGAAAAAGAATCAGTATCTTCTTGTTTCTACATCAGGTACTCCAGTGAGCAAAACAAGATGATTCTGAAAAGCATAAAAACATTAATAATCTAAAAAACAGTAAACTATATTAACAAAATGGCAAAAATCACCCCCACAAAGGTAAAGATGAAAGACATGCATTAACCTTGTGTCATCTTACAAATTGCTACTATTTTTAAGATGCCCTATGATAAAGCAATTTAAACATGAATTTAATAGGGGAAAAATTGAACTTTTAAAGAAATGGCTATACCTCTTGTTGTTTGGTTTTTTGATAACATGAGGACCCCTCCTGTAAGATACCTCTACTTCTATTTATTTGTGGTTAGTTTTTAATGTATATATTTTATCCCATTATTTTTTAAAACACCGATTCAAGTTAAATTCAAGATTATAAGTTTTTTGGGGTGACTTTCTGCTTTGGAAAAAGGTGTGTTCATATGTCACTTGAGGGTGCTCGAACTATAGTCTTCAGGTTAGATCGGTCTCTCTGGACTAAAAAGGTTAGAATTGGGGCTAGGGCTAGCACACATAACTACTGAAAAGTCAAAACAGCCCTTCTTGCTGCAGTTATGATGCCAAACAAGATGTTGTTTCTGTGAATAGGTGGCAAAATGCTTCATAGATTTTCCACTAGGGGAGACAAAATGTGGAACTTTACTTATGCACAGAAGAGGTTTTTTTTGTTGTTGTTAAATTAGGCCAACAGCAGAGTTATTTTTAGATTACTTACTTCACTTTCTCTCCTTAATGGGCTGGTATACAAAATAGGACAGAAAATGCACCATATGCCACAGCAAATGCTCAAATCCTAAATTCTTAAATCTCTCATGGAAATAAAAGAAATCTCTATCTTAAAATATCAGATTTCCATTCAAGTGAAATTAAGACTATAAATGTTCTCACAGATATTTATCAGTTAAGAGCAAATAAAATATCCATATATTGTTTAAAGAACACAATTTTGGCACTTTTTTTCCTTAAATTATTTTTAGCAAAAATAAGTTATAGAAAAGTCAAAGTTAGAATGAGTGCATTAAGTTACATTTATAATTAAAAGTTAATATGTAAAGCACATAGCATGTTTAAATTTTACAGTGACATACTTCTTGATGTCCTAAAGTTACAAAATGTAGATGACTCACCTACTTGCTCTTTCATCAAATCAATATAAAGTCTCTTGAATCAAGCAGTCCCAATTTCATAGAAAAGCAAACTTTCAAACTTTTAAAATTTTATTTTAAAAAAATTGTATTTCAACATGCTGCATTCTTCTTTCATGAATGTAATCACATTCCACAAAACTATATTGCTATTTTGATTTGTACTATTGGAACAAATTATGAAGATAAAACAGAATGTATAACAGAGGCATATGTAGATATATAATACATGATCTTCGAATAAAAAGTAAATGCTGATTAAAAAGAAATTCTCCCCAATTTCATCAGTGACATACAATTCAAACTGTATTATGAAACACAAATTTAACTTAAAACCGATTTATTAATTAAGCAAATATCATTATATAGCAAAGCATTCACCATGTTATTTGCAATACCCTGCTTCTATAGAGGTAAACAAAATCACAGGACAACAAAAAAATTTGACATCCTTTGGTATCTAACCTACTGAACACAGTCTGCAATTAGGATGAAGAATACAGAGTGTTTATTCTTTCAAAAAATCAAGCAACATGTTAAAAGTTTTGGTATTTTCTTATTTATTTTATTAAGTTATAATCTTATGTTTTGTATGTTAAAAGCACAAGCCTATTTCCTTTCCCCTAAAAACAGGACAGAGAAATATTGCTAGATATAGTTCATCATTCTATGTAACCTAGATTTAGCAGATTAAATGTAGCAAATAAATGTAATGCATTTTAAACTAATATAGGCATCTAGGCATATAGAAATTAATTTCTGAATAACACTGGACTTTGAGAGTCATAATTTACCAATGAAACAATTTTAACATACTACCTCAACAGATAAATGTATGATATAAAACTAGGAAACTAAATAATACTATGATCGCTTAATGTTGCTAAACTAATAGTGATAATGAAATTATCTGTAAAAAGTTTACCTTAATCTTATTTCAAAGTTGTATATTTTAAAATAGAATTAATCTGCATTTAAATAAAACACCTTAAGTCTAAAATAAATCTTCTAAGAATAGTTAGGCCTAATTGCAATAAGAAAAATATTAAGCTGAATATTAAGTTTAATACAAAAATAAGTTTTAAAACTTTAAATAAATCATAATACCTTGCCAAAAAGTATTATCAGAAGCTAATGACCAAATTCCTAAAAACAAACAGCTTCTTTTAGGAGAGAGCAACTTTTAAAAGTGGGGAGAAGAAATTGACAGGCTTATATGCATTCAGAACTTCACCACACTTTGTGCCAGACACCAGGCTTGGTCCTGAAGTAAAAGTTCATGTCTAAATTGGAATTAAGTAATACTTTATAAGGTCAGGTCAATTAATTCTACAAAGACCAACTCTGAAGATAATAAACAAAAGAGATGTGTCCCCAAAATAAACATCACAGTGCTAAACTTTATTTGAGCACATAACCTGGTTCATACTTAAATTTTTTTTTAGTCAAGTAAATAATAAGTGTGGCAAGTGCATGGGAAAAACTCTGAAGAATTATCAAAACTGACATTCTTATCAAGTAATGTGATTTTGTCTAAGTAGTTTTATTTTTATCTTTCTCTAGTTGCTAACTTCACACTTACATTACTTAACACACATCTTCACCATATATTTACTTTAGAAATTTACTAAAGATGACCTCTAAGTAAATACAATGGAATCCCAAGTTTCTACATTGTATGAGTAGATATTTCTAGGAGAAGACTAGGTATTGGGGGGTGGGGCTTTACAGAACTCATATATTGGTTAAAATTCATCCATTATTTCCAACCAAAATGAAGCCCTTCCCATGACACAATATTGTATAAGAATACTTACAACCCACACACAGTAACCACTTCTTAAGCATGTGCTTTTTATTATAGGATCACTAACATATGCTCCCAACACCAACGAGCTAAAGAATATGTATCACTTGCCAAACCTTTCTTCCACTGAGCACATATCTCCTCAGTAAATAATTACTTCCAGACAAATAGGAAAGGAAGTGGTGCTTCTTTGACTAAATTATCCAATGTACTTTCCTAGTACTGAAGGGGAGGGAAGAGAGATGTGTGGAAGTATCTTTAAAATGCTCTTCCTTAGTCTTCCCTTAGTGCCCGAAGTCTATAATAAAAAGTCTGATATTTTCAACCTAATTTCTTCATGGAACACATGTAAAATGGTAGTTGACAGTACACATAGTACAATGTATTATTACAGGTGCACAGCAGTACTCTACGAACAGTTCACTTCCTAGAATAAAATGGTCTGGGCCATTGGACACAAAGGAGAGGATTCCAGTTCCAATAGAAACTGGTTATTCATTAGCCTTATTTATAAAAACAGAAAATTACTCCACTTTAGAACCAAGAATATTGGACTCCTAAATTAAAAAAATAGCCAAGTCAAAAGTAAAGTGCCCAACTTAGTTACAGACCTACGAAAAGGTCCTAGAACAGGAGAGCAGCGGCTGCTGCGAAAGAAAATTTCCTAAGATACCAAACTAAATGTCATAGGAATCATTTCTCTAAACTCATTACTGGAATGCAAGAAAAAAACTAACAAGAGAGTCAAAATAACACACAAAAAGAAGGAAACCTTTAAATGTATTATACTAAACTGCTTCTAAAACATATTTTTCCAGAAAATGAGACTTCATTATAGTGATGACTTTATTAAATGAGAACGGCATATTTAAAGCAAATAAATAAGGTCTAAAATTTTTGATAATAAAAAAGAAAGTGCTATAAAATGGAGACAATCTTAAAACAAAATGAGGCAACATCTTAGTTGGCCACATCTAATAGCTTTAGAGAACTTCATGAATAAACAATTGTAACTTCACTTGCAAATACCACAAACAAAATTCAAAATTAATTAAGTTTCAGATTTCAAATTTCCTAGGATATACCGGTTCAGGCAGAGACAGTATTTGACTTCTAAGCACATTCATAAAGTCGGATTTTCCTTTAAATAATATTTCTGGATCAGTTGTTTGTATTGCAACTGCCTGACCAAAGGTGGCAAGAAATAAGGAACATGATAGATACATTTGCTTCTGGTAAATTGCATATTTCTCTTTCTTCCAGCTCCTCAGAATTAACAGGGTGTGACATGAGGTTGTTCCCTTAGCAAAACCGGTTGTCCCGTCCTATCCTAACTAAACCCTGGCACTCTAGCTTTAAAGACAAAAACCATACAAAACAAAGCCAACAAACAAATAAAAACACTCCTACGGAGGAGGAAAAAAGTAGGGGAGGAAAGGGTAGGAAAAAAAGAGTCATCCATAGCTATCATTGAAGGGAAGGCATGTACTATCTGGCAGTTACTATGTTGGAGCTTTATAAAGGTTATTTTAAACTCACACAAATATCCCATAATATAGTTATTTCACCTATAATTTACATATGAGAAAATCAGGTTCAGTGATAAAATGACTTGCCCAAGGCCACGCAGCTAGGATATGACTGAGCCTAGAATTTGTTCTCCATGTGTCTACGCCAAGCCTCTTTCCACAAAGTCAAGTCCACATCTCCATTAACAAACATCCCGGCTGGGCCTGCTGGGTGGAAAATACTGCAAAGGACTACATAAAAAATAGAAGACATAAATTTTGCCTTTTGCCTGAAAGACATATAAGAAATATTCTGAAGGTTCAGATGTCCAATTCACGAGAAGCAGTGTGGCAAATGAGGAAAGAGCACTCGACTAGAAAGAGGGAGTTGACTCACTTACTCTGGACTTTGCTATCTGCTAGCTGTACAACCTTGGGCATAATCGTTTCTTCTATTTCCTCATTTATAGAGGGTAAAATGTATCTGCCTTTATTATCTTGTAAAATTGGTTCAAAGGTCCTATTAGATAATATGAGCACCTTATTGGCTATAAAACATTTTGCAAATATGAAATGTTAATACTACTATTCAAGTGTCGATAGTCAAGTCATTACAGAACTGTAGGGAGATACCTGCATTCAGTAATAAAAGGATTCATTGACTGGCTTTTGTTTCTCCTCCTTTTTTGTTCTGCTATGTTTTGGTATGTTAAGATAGTCAATGCTCTGAGGGTGGGTGATTAACCAACTGGTTATGGCTCCCGCTCCCTGCACTGCAAATGGCTTCCAGCTAACCATGTTCTGAAGACAAAATCTATGACTAAACCACTTTCCCTTTCTGCAACTACCCCACCAAACATAAGCTATCTTAATAAATTAGAACTTCATACTAAAGTGTCTAACCCACTCCCAAACCCAAAGTTGTACCTCAAATTCTAAATTCATCTCAGAGAAAAATGTGAGCTCACCCCATTCCCAAGAGAGACTGGAGGACCAAGCAAGTGAGTAAAAAAAAAATCCTCTGATGAAACAGAAAATTTGAAAAAGAAGAAAGAGCACCTGGCTGACTGGGTACTGTCTCATGAACTAGGTTAGCATCAACCACAACATTTAAAATAAATTACTCTTTCTGTCTTAAATTCTAGTATTGCAACACAATTTTTATCACAAAGTAATCAATGTCAGAACATTGCTTTTCTATGGAAAGATGTACTCTCGGTTCCAAAAAGCCAATTGACAAACTTTGTAAGACTGTGTAGACTCCAAATATTTTGACTAAAGACTTTTTCTTCTTCCTTCCTTCCGAGAGATAGAGAAATAATTTCACTGGAGTGCAGTGGTGCAATCATATCTCACTGTAACCTCAAATTCATGGACTCCACCTCAGCCTCCCTAATAGCTAGAATTACAGATATGTAACACCATGCCCTAATACCCGTTAATTTAAAAAGTTTTGTTTTTGTTTTTGTTTTTTTGTAGAAATCTGGTCTTTCTACTTTGCCTTCCTATGCTGGTCTCAACTCCTGGCCTCAAATGATCTTCCTGCCTTAGCTTCCCAAAGTGCCAAAATTAAAGACATGAGCCCCTGCACATGGCCTGAAAAAAGATTTAATGAAACTATTCAGATGACTCCCAAATCTTGATTTCATTTCGTGTAATTTTAAGCCAACCACTATTATAAGGCATACATTGATCTCAATGAAGACAAAAGGCTAAAAAAAAATAAAAAAAACTTTAACTGAAATGTCACAGGAGAAATTACACACAAAGTGGTACAAACTAAAATATCCCAGAATTTTAACATATCCACAACACAACTATTTCCATATCCATCTTTCTCAATCTCTCTTCCCTTCTCTATCACTGTCCTATTTTAAAGGAACCTAATAGTATTCCCTCCTTTATATAATGTATTTTCTATATGCAAAATTAAAGATTTTGAATTGGCATTTTAACAGTTTTTCTTACATTATTCTTATGAACAGCAAAATTATCACACTGAATTTTTTACTTATTTAAATTGCGTTTAAGCTATTTCCTCAACAGCATCATTTATAGCTTTTATAAATTTACTATGTTAAAACAAATTCAAACTCTTTATTGGAATACATATTTTTATTTTAATAATAAAATGTGATGCATTCAACTAATACGATATTTCACTTGGTTCATCATAATTTACTTAGGCCCAAGGGAGAATTCAGCTGACACATCAAGAAATACACTAAGTTTACTTTAACTCTTTCTTCCACATATTGAAATTTAAATAAGTTAAGAACTAGTTAAAATGACTAAGTATGATTATTTCAAAATATGACTAAAAAAGAAATAACAGTTTGGCTCTTTATGCATGGAAGTAAAGGCTACAAAATGTACATATTAATAGTTCTTCCATCACATTTTTCTTAAATTTGTATCATCTATGTATTTTGATCTCCAGTTGTAGTTCCTCATCCTCTATTCATCCTCTATTACCATTTTCAGAAAATAAAGAGAACTTCACTCTAAGGAAGACCATAATAGATCATTAGCCATGCATATCTCAGCAGCCCCCATACCTGACTGCATTAGATCTTTTTGCACTTTCCATTTTTTAGGTCACACAAATCCTGTAAGTAATGTAATGAAACCACAGTCTTGTCTGTATTTTCTCATACAGCCAAACCCTGACTCATAAATATTTCATTTCTTGTTGTCTTAACTCTAAAAGAGATTAGGCTGTACTTTTTATAAATGCTTTATTTTAAAATCCTTCACTTCTGAAAGCCAGGCTGACCATGACTTTGGTCAAGTAGCACGGAGACCCATCATAAAAAAGGAATTTCAACACAATGACAATCACCTAGGCCAAGGAATCATAGACTTTAAATACTCAGAAATATAAAATTAATACAATTTTGAACTAAATTATTTCACAAAGAAACTCAGTATTATATGATAGAAGTGTATCTTCTGAGCTTTAAAATTATAAGGTTGTAGTTCATATAGGAGCACTTAGGTCAAAGAAAATTCAAAATGAGTTCAAAGGAAGAGATTGGAGGGATGGCTATTATGGGTTAGTTAGAATTTTGTAAAAATCACAAATTTCTTGTTCAACATGCTGATAATAAAAACAAAACAAAAGAAGGTTAAAAAAGCCACAATTTTGTTCAATGTACAAATCTTCCCTATCAAAAAAAGGTAACAATCAGGGCTTCTGTCAAAAAAAGAGATTTATATTCTGAAGGGGGGGAAAAAATGTCCAACAGTCTACTAGTCAGCTGAGTGATGTGGATTTGCCCAAAGCAAGGAAGAAAGATCATTAAGGAAAGAACTTTACTATTCCTCATTCTTAGTCTTTTCATCCATCTTCCCCATCTCTTCCAACTGAGATTGTATAATCTACAAAGTTTATATCAAAAATAAGAACAAATCTAGACAGATTACGCAAGGTTGGTTTTAGTTTCCTTAAAAGTTATACATAAATAAATACCAGAATACGTAAAAAAGTACACACAAAAAAAACTAGCTGATCAGCCACAATCAATAAATAGGGCAGGAGAGCCTTCTTAGTCAAAGGCACAGAAGCAACCCTAGTAAAATAGTCATTCTGGCTGCTTGACAACCCTGGTGTGATCAGCTTTCAAATTACTCAATCCAGGCAGATACTTCACTCATCTAATTATACCCTGGGCCCATCACCAACCCATGTCCTGACTTAAGAATGAACATATAAAAGGCTCTGGATTGTGCCAAAGCTTTATCTCATGCTTAATGTTGCTTTTGCTAGTTGTAAAGCTTCATGACTCTTCTGTCTGGAGACATTCCTGACATGTTTGTTTTGCCTGACCTCTGATAAAATTATGTAAATATTCTTCTTAGTTCATTATTTACACCTTTGATGACTCAGTTGGTCATTGCACTTGAATATCCAAAGTCATACTGTAATACTAATAATACCAAAATTTGAGCATCTAACAAATTACAATTTCTTCTGACAACTACTACTTTAAACTTAATTGCAATGAAAAGGAAAGAACTATTTCATAAAAGCACTTTTGACACAACTTTTCAAAGTCTGTGTCAATGTTAAGCTCATAATTTCAAGAAAATAAATGAAATGCAGCATGGATTTTAGGAATAGAGATGAAAAAGGTATGTTTATATTTATATGGGGTGTGAATGTGTGTGTTTCTGGCAAAATACAGTCCACAGGCTAAAACTGGTCCACTGCTTGCTTTTGAATGATCCGTGAGGTAAGAAAGGTTTATACTTTTTTTTTGAGTTGGAGTCTTACTCCATCTGTAGCCCAGACTGGAGAGCAGTGGCACACTCACAGCCACCCCAGCGTCAACCTGCTGGGCTCCAGCAATCCTTCTGCCTCAGCCTTTTCCAAGTAGCCGGAACTATAGGTGCGGGTTACCATGCCTGGCTAATTTTTTGATTTATTGCAGAGATGAAGTCTCATCAAGTTGCCCAGGCTGTTCTCCAGCTATGGGCTCGGGCAATTCGCTCATCTCGGCCTCCCAAAGTGCTGGGATTAAAAGCTTGAGCCACCTCGCCCGGCCAATTTTTACATTTTTTTTAAATGGCTAAACAAAAATCAAGAGACTGTTTTGTGAAATATGAAAATTAGATGAAACGCAAACTTAAGTGTCCATAAATACACCTTTTGAAACACAGTCACACTCTATGACTTAGGTATTGTTTATAGCTTCTTTTATAGTATAATCCCAGTGATGAACAGTTGTAACAGACACCTACGGCCCACAAAGCCTGTAACAGTTGCTGTCTATCCCTTTGCAACAACAACAATTGCTAACTCTTGTTATATATGAGGGCTTTTCATGAAACCCCAAAATCAAAAATGGCTTGGGAGATCTCGTCTATTCAAATTGTGAATGACTTAAAGTGAAATTTTGATCCTCCAACCTCTGAACACACTATCAAAGAAAAAATTAGAAAATATCCAAAGAAACACAAGTGCAAGACAAAGATGATTCGACATATGTAGCAGGGACTAGTTCAAAAACATGACTCAAAACTTTCATAAATGTTCAAAATGGGCTGAAGCAGACTAAAAACAATTTTAAAGGCATTTTGATAACCTACTGGGGAGAAATTATTAAGGAAGGGATGAACCCACTCTTTGGTTATGATGGTATATTATCATCAGATAACGGAGATAAAACAGAACTTCTTGAATTCTAGATGCCCTTTCCCTTCTCCACTAAAAAGCATAATGTTGAAGCTGAAATGGAATGTCAAGTATGATTAATAAGATAAAAGCTCAGAAATTAATAAGAGGACAATAAGTCCCTTCCAATAAGTCTAGGTATAGAAGATCAGTGGGTTACAATTTCATGGTATTAAAAAAAACCTTGCAAATGTTATTATAGAGCCATAGTTGATAACCTTGGAAGAGTTACAAACCAGAGGAGAACAGACATAATTCATAGGAAGGACAAATATTCTTTTATTTTTTAAAGGTAAAAGGATTCTAGAATATGAAGATTAGTGAGTGTGATATTATTCCCCAACAAAATTCTAGAGCAGGTTATTAAACAGATGGTTTGTGAACACTTAACATTTTTCTAAAAACTTGCCATAGATTTGTTAAAAATATGCCATGCCAAACCTTGTTTCCTTTTCTGACATTGTTACTAGATAAGTGGATCAGAGAAATGTCTTAGCTGCACAATATCTGGATCAAGAAAAGTATGGAGAAAGCCTCTCATGGCCAACTTGGAGTAAATCCACTTACTATTTGTGTAACTTTGGGCAAATTTCATAACATCTGGGATGAGAGGCAAATTTCCATGGGTCTGTCCTGTTTCTGCATATTCTGTGCAGAGTCATTGGCAGCATTTGTTCTGGACTATCTATTTTATCATGGATGTTTGTCTAGCAAACAGCCTTTGAATACAGAGATGGTGTCTCTCTGAACAAGGGCAGATTTACTTACAGCACACTATAAAAGATTCCATTTCCTAAACTTGGTTTTCTCATCTGTGACTCAACTGGGTGTGCAACACCAACCTCAGCCACTCTCCAGAGCCCCTGAGGAATCCTGTCTCTGACTCGGGACTTCTGCGTCTTCTACAAGCATCAAAAGAGTGGGTATCATTGAAACAAGTAGGATGAATCTCAGAGCCTTCATAGTTGACAATCTGTGACTCAGCTTTGTCATTTGTAAAATGGGGATAATAACCTCATAAAGCTATTATGAGAATTAAATGAATTAATACACATAAAGTGTTTAGAAAAGGGCCTACTTAAATTAACTGCTTGATAAATATTAGCCATTGTGATTAATTTCAAACATATGTCAATAGCTAAACAATCACACCCAAAGGATTAAGGACAAATGAAGGACTCCACCCTCACTAGAAATGAAAAAGGCTCTATTCTTAACCAGGTTCTGCTCAATAATTTAATAAATCTAGAAAATGTATCAATCAAAATTATGCATGAAACAATTACCAATATAGATAAAAGAATCAAATTTTCTTAAAAAATCTTGACATGCTAAACACAAATTTAATGGAGATATAAATCCTATTAAGAATAAGCTATTCATGTTGCATATTAACTGCAACTTATATAAAATGAATTACAGTTCCAGTAACAATGTAACATGTCCAAAAGAATTAATTTTCTATTAGGTTAAAGAGAAATGGAGATAAATTTTTAAGGTTTTTTAGTTGGTCAGGCCACACTTAATATATGGTGTTTAGCTCCAGAATCCAGCGTCTTAAAGGAAAACTTCAGCAAATGTGAATGTTTTTGGCAAATATGGATCATTTTTAATACATAAAGAATAACCGAAGAAACTTGACTGCCTTACCCTAAGAAAGAAAAAATGTATTGATGATGAAAATTTTTCAAACAACTAAAAAGTTATTTATATAAAATATTCTGTGCAAATACAAAGCATAGAGTTAAAAATGGCAAATTAACTGATTCTAATTCAATTTAAGAAAAAAACCTTTCTATCAATTAATTTTTTTAAATGTTCACTAGCAATAACAAGTTCTTCATTTATGGACGTTTTAAAAAATTTATTATATATACATTTCAAGTATACGATATGATGTTACGAGATAGCACAGATAGTAAAAAGGCTACTATAGTGAAACAAACTAACATATTACCTCACATAGTTTCCATTTTGTTTTTGTGTCAAAAGCAGCTAAAATCTTCTCATTTAAATGAATTCCAATGTTATTACCCATAATCCTCATGTTGTACTATTAAAAATAAGCAGATTTTGAGACTTATTATCCTACTTGTCTGCTACTTTGTATCCTCTAACCTGCATCTCCCATTTCTTCTCCAACCTACCCCTTGTAACCACTGTTTTGTTCTGTATGTGTGTGTGTGCACGCATGTATTATATATATGTACATATATATATGTGTGTGTGTGCACGTTATGTATTAGGATTCCACACACAAGTGAAATCATCCGATATTTTTCTTTCTGTGTCTGGCTTCTTTCACTTAGCATAATGTCCTCCAGGCTCATCCATGTTGTGGCAAATGGCTAGATGCCATTCTATTTTAGGGATGAATAATATTCTACTATATACACAGTCAGCCCTTTGTAGCTGTGGATTCAACCATCCACAGATAAAAAATAGTCCTAAAAAAAATTTTTCACGTGTACTGAACATGTACAGATTGTTTTGGCCAGTATTCCCTAAACAATACAGTATTTCAACTGTTTATACAACATTTACATTGTGATAAGTCTTGTAAGTATCTAGAGATGATTTAAAGTATACCAGAGTATGTACATAGGTTATATGCAATCACTACACATTTTATATCAGAGACTTGAGCATCCATGCATCTTGTTGTCCACTGGAGGACTAGAAACCAATTCCCCATGGATAACAAGGGAAGACTGTATATGCCATAGTCTTTATTCATTCATCTGTTGTCAAACAGTTAAGTTGATTCCCTATCTTGGCTCTTATGAATAGTACTGCAATGAGCATGGGAGTGCAGTTACTTTATGAGGTGGTGATTTCATTTCCTTTGAGTATACGCCCAGAAGAAGGGATTGCTGTCATATGTAGTTCTATTTTTTAATTTCTTTAGAACCTCCATACTGTTTTCCATAATGACTGTACCAATCCAAACTTACACTAACAGTGTACAAGAGTTCCATCTTCTCCACACTCTCACCAACATTTGTTTTCCTTTGACTTTTTGATAACAGTTATTCCAGCAGGAGTGAAGTGATACTTCACAGTGGGTTCTGATTTGTATTTCCCTGATGATTAATGATGTTGAGCACCTTTTTTTTTTTTTTTTTGAGTTGGAGTCTCACTCTGTCACCCAGACTGGAGTGCAGTGGCATGCTCCCAGCCACCTCAGCCTCAACCTGCTGAACTCCGGTGATCCTTCCACCTCAGCCTTCCAAGTAGCCGGAACTACAGGCATGAGCTACCATGCCCGGCTAATTTTTGATTTATTGTAGAGAAGAGCACCTTTTAATGTACCTGTTAGCCAATTTTATGTTGTCTTTGAGCAAATGTCTATTCAGATATTTTGCTTGCTTTTTATGCAAGTAGTTTTTCTATTGGTTTGTATGAGTTATTTATAAATGTTAGATACTAACCCCTTATCAGATATACGTTTTGCAAATATTTTTTCCCAGTTGGCAGACTGCCATTTCACGTTGTTGATTGTTTCCTTTGCTATGCAGAAACTTTTTAATTGGATGTAGTTTCATTTAGTATTTGTTTTTGTTTTTGTGACCCAAGTTTTTGGTGTCCTATCCCCCACCTTCTCCCCAAAATTGCCAAGGCAAATATCCAACATTTTTTTTCCTTTATTCTCTTCTAGGAGTTTTATAGTTTCTGATCTTACATTTAGGTCTTTTATCCATTTTGAGCTGAACTTTGGTTATGGTATAAGAATACAATCTCTTTATTTTGCATGTGGATATTCAGTTTTCCCAGAACTGTTTATTGAAGAAACTATTCTTCCTCTCTTGGTGCCTTTGTCAAAAATTAGTTGACTGTATATGTTTGAATTTATGTCTGGGTTCTCAATTTTGTACCACTGGTCTATGTGTTTATAGGTCAGTACCACACTGTTTTGATTACTATCACTTTGTAATAAAATTTTAAATCAGAATTTGTAATGCCTTCACTTTTTTTTAATCTCCTAGGCAGAACTAAGGCAATGGGGATTCCCTCCTTCACATTCAGGTATCTTTAAACTGCTCACATCTTGTCCACAAAAAAAGCATATGCACAGGCAATTTCTCTAGGCATCTTGCCTCCCTGGTGTCTTCTTTTTAGCCTACCTTGTTAAAACTAACCATTTCTTCTTAGCAGCCTACCTGACTTTTTTATTTACCTCTCCAGCTATTCCCACATCCCACAGGCAATTTACAGAGACTCTTGGATAACAATTCCTAGCCCCATATCCCATCTGGCTTAGGAGGGAGATTAGAAAACTAATTTCATGATCTCAAAGGTTCCTTTCAACTCTTGAATTCATGAATTATTCTTATTTATTTTGCCAATTATGGAAATTGGTGGATTCAGAGTGACTGAGGAATGAATAAATAAGTGAATGAACATTATTCAACAATGGTGTTATATCAACCAGTCAAATAGATAACAAGGAGTGCAAAGGCAAGAACAATAAACACCTGTGGGGACAAGGAAAGTGCGTGTGTATGTGTGTGTGTGTGTGTGTGTGTGTGTGTTTGGGTATGTGTATGAGAGAGAGAGAGAGACAGACAGACAGACACAGACACTGGGGGTAGAAGTGGAAATGGAAAGTAGAGAACTATAGTGAAGACATCAAGATTAATTCTTAGAAATTACTAACCAGTAAAGACTCTTATACTGTTTATAAACCAACATGCAATTTCAAGTTACATAAAATCATATTTGAATGAAAATGAGAGAATTCTAAAATTCTAAGAAATTATGATAGGAAGAAGCAAATACATTCTTGCACAGGCAAAAAAAATGATACAAACAACAATATAAATGAATCTCAAATGCATTACAGAAGAAGAGAGAAGCTGACTGCAAAACCTACATACTACATGATTCTATTTATATAACACACTTGAAAAGACAAAATATAGGGACAGAAAATGGATCGGTGGTTACCAGGGACTAGAGGGTGGGAGGAAGGGCTGACTAAAAGACATACGCAAAAATTTGGGGAGTGGTTATATGTGTGCTGTATCTTAATTTTGGTGGTGATTATACAACCATATGCTTGTCAAAATATAAAGAGCTCCATACTAAACAGCAGCAAAAATTGCTGTATGTAAACAATATTTAATTTTAAAATGAGAAAAATAAAACACCTTAGGATAACTTTGTAAAGCTGAGTAATTAAAATATGATTTGTCAGTAACAAACCACAATTAAGCATATTGAGAGAAAATATCATCATCTTTACAATATACTACTCAAAATCATATTTTAAAATGAAATGTCAAGTGTATAAGCAACTTGCTTTTTGTAAATAATCAAATATACGTTTACTGTTAGTTTACGAATAGTTAACATGTAAAACTATTTGTTCACATTCTATTTTAAAAATATCCTCCCATAAGAAATGCAATTCTAGTAATAAGAAAATAAATGTTTTTTATTATTTATATATTCTGCATTTGCTACCATATTCCATATTATTGTACATTTATTTAAAATTTGTCCTTCTAAAGCAAAACAAGTTGTTTCTCAAAATAAAAACAAAACTTATAATAATGATGTTCCTTTAATATAATATGAATAGCATATACTAAATCATATTTTAGAATTTGTTGCTGTTTCAGCCCAATGGAAATGACATGCTTTCAGGATACAATTAGGGAGATATCAATGATGACAAATACACAAAATCTAATACCAATTAGAAATAACAAATTACACTGCTTTCTTTCTGTTTGTAGAACAGTTCGAGCGAACAATAGACATATAGGACTAGGGAGAGCTTGACATTATTGAAAATTACTAATGAGCAAAGTTAGAAGAGACAGAAACGCAATAGAGAAGCATACTCTTCTGGAAGTATGAGAATGTTATAAATTGGTCAACAAAATAATGTTTTAAAATCATTTTATTTGGGACAACATAAAGTCAAACTCTAATTTTATTTTTAGTGATAGGAATATACATCCTCTGTAACATATAGTAATATAAAGTGTATTGCAATATAAGTACTTGTCAGCTTACATCACTACTAAAAAACCCACACTTTATTTTCTCCTACCTTCTGAGAAGCAATCTTTGTTGCTACTCTCCTAGGCTGTGTGAATCTGCATAGTGGGCAGATTGTGACAAGAAGAGCTCCAAATGAGGGAGGAGACCACACTTGACATGAGATGCACACTTCATGAGGCAAGTACAGTTGGCATTAGTGTGTAGATCACAGGATTGGGGACTGGGGCTTCAAAGCACGGAAGAAACAACCTAGATGAGGGGCTTTCAAAACTTTTTGTCAGTTCCCAATGGAAGAAGAAAGATGAGAGATTTAGTTCAAAACCCCTTAATGTGGTGCACTGCATAAAATCCCTGTGTCATTTCCTTTAAGCTAACTACAACAAAGATATGCAATACTCCTATAGTTGAGGAGTTATGTTTCCTTTTAATGTAGCAGAATTCATAGACTGGACAACGTGATGACCAACCTTTTATGTGGATTATAAATTATGTGTGTGTGTATATGTGTGTGTATGTGTGTAAAATCCATTATAAAAGGGAGCTATAATTTTAAAACACAATGTTTATCAGCTCCACACTTCACTTCTGGATTGGTGCCACCAACAACTAAATATATGAATAAGCACAAGACCAAAGAAAAATTGTGAATAAATTAATATTTATGGAATTATAATGATATGAGCTTCAGGGAAGAGAATGCCAGGTGGTTATGTATGTTTCTTAATACTAACGTGATCAACTCCACATACACTCTACATTCTCTCCTTGTCTTAGCATTCTGTCTAAATCAGGGTAGGCTCCATTTCTGATTAGGAAGGAAGAGAGTGATCCTAAGATACTTAATAGGATAAGACAAGTTAAAAAACAAGGTTGAAATTTTATCTGAGCCCCCAGAGCTCCACCAGCAATGATATTATGGTAATTTTTGCTTGTTTAAATTGTTTTTATTTTACACAATATCTTCCCTCCCTTCTAGTCGTTGGTGTATATTCATGGGGTAGTAAGAAGAAAACATGTTCTATCTTCAAATATGATTCCAGTATTTCATAAAATGCTTTAGTTGAAAGTAATTTAAAAGTGAATCCAGTATCTTTTGGAGGAAGTGACTCATCCAATCTCACACAATAGTTATAGGCAGATGAAGTACGAGAATGCAGATCACCTGGTGCTTAAGCTGGGACTCTGTGTAGTAAACCAAGCTGAAGCTGGCTATTCACTATCTGGAATAATAAATGCTTTTCAGAATGATTCCTCTTCATTCTCACTCTAATATGCATTATTGTTATCAGAAAACTTTTCTAGTACAACATTTCCTACTTGCAACAAAAAAAGGAGAGTGCATTGGGACCTGGAATAGCCAAATAGCAACATGGAAGATACTGGGTATCTAAGGGGCAGGAGAAGCAGAAAGTATGAGTTAATCATATTTTTAAAAGAGGAGAAGAGGCTTAATACGTATGAAACCCACCTTGCGTTGCTCTGGAGATTCCCAAGGGATAAATATTACTGGCGGTATAACATGTCAGAATTATTTTTGGTCTGAAGTATGGGAAAAGGGAAAGAGAAAAACGATATGCAATAGACTATGAAGAGAGACCTCCTCTGTCTTATCAATAGAAAAGATCAGAGACTCCTTTTCTTAGTCTCACGATATTTAGAATAAAATTTCTGAGCAAGTTAGTACATTTTAAAATATGAACAAAGTATGTGAGAGGGAGATCTGTAGGGCATTATGCTTATAAAAAATATTTGAGTATTTGTGTGGTGTTATATGGAGAGTTGTATCACTTATTCATGCCTTTGTATCCGAAAGCAATTTGAGCAAGCTAAAGAGTGGGATTTTAACTTTAAAGACATGGAGTTTTTGTCAAATTAAAATCTTTAATCTGGTCTGTTTAAGGATATATACTTAAAGAAAGAGAGAAAAGAGAATTTGTAAACTTCTGGTGTGTTTTCCAATGCAAAGAAGGAAAGTCATCCCAAATTTGGTTACAAATCCCAGAGGAAACCTCGATTTGACCCATTTCTCTCCATCTTTCCCACAGACAATTCCCGAAATACTTGTTTTCCCTGTTGCAGTCATAGTGCAGGTATTAGAAACATTTTCAAACAGAACTTAAGCTATTCATATGAAGATATAATGATGAGTTTTATGATTAAATACATCAGTTTAACTTGTGCTAAGCATTATTATATTGAAGCACTAAACCATTGAAAGCTGTTGTCAAAAACCATAAAAATCCACTCACAACTTTCAAAATTTAAATGTAATACTGTTTCTCAGATCAAGAATAACAAAGGGACTGCAGAAAATAGAACTTTTTTTTTTTTTTTTTTTGAGTTGGAGTCTCACTCTGTTGCCCAGGCTGGAGTGAAGTGGCACAATCACGGCTCACTGCAGCCTCTATTTCCTGGGCTCATGCTACCCTTTTGCCTCAACCTCACAAATAGCTAAAAATACAGATGCATGTCACCACGAAAAGTTAATTTTTTTTTGTTGGGAGGGAGGCAGGGATAAGGTCTGGCTATGTTGCCTAGGCTGGTATCTAACTCCTGGGCTCAAGAAATCCTCTTGCTTTGGCCTCCCAAAGTGCTGGGATCACAGGCATGAGCCATCTCACCCAGCAGAAGATGAAACTTGAAGGTATACCCACCTGAGATGAGAACCATGACTTTGCCAAAATAATAATGAACAGTTTTTCCAAATGTAGTATAGTATAAAATGGGTGCAGGATTTTTTAAAAAGTAATTTCAATTACACAAAAAAGTTATGCAACAGTACAGACAGAAGTAACTTCATGAGCCTTTGATGGGCCATTAATTCCTTCACTGAACTTTATTCATGGGGCTCCTCCAAGTAACAGGCACTTTTCGAAACACTGAGTAAGAGCAGTGATCAAAACAAAATCACTGGTCCCATGGAACACACAAGTTATTGGGGGAACAGGTGCTAAACAAGTAACGTTTTTAAAACGTCAGTTAATGATAATATTATGAAAAAAACAAAATATGGTAAAGGTAATGGAGTGTAATCAATGAGGATTTGTCATGTTACATAGGACAGTCAGAGAAGGCTTCTCTAATCAGGATACATTTGAGGGGAAACCAAAATTAGTGAAGACACCTGAGGATACAGCATTCCAACCAGAGAGAAAAGCTCTGAGATAGGAAGCACCTTATCCTGTTTTAAAGAATATCAGAGATGCTTGTGTGCCTGGAGTAGACCAAATAAGAGGAAAAACAATATGACCTTCTGCAAAGTTTTTGTCTTTGATTAAGAGACACATAAAAAGTTGTTGGAAGGTTTATACAAGAGTGATATAGTTAGACATATTTTTAAAAGATTTTTCCGCTTTATGAAAAATAAACGGTGGTGCCTGGAGGGAGGAGAAGTGGGATCAGTTAAGTAACTATTGCAATGGACCAGATTGGTAGCAGTGGCTCTATAAACTAGATGTTTAGGGACAGGCTTGTTGGCTCATACCTGTAATCCCAGCAATTTGGAGGCCATGCAGAAGTATCACTTAAGGCCTGGGCAACATGGTGAGATCCTGTCTCTACAAAAAAAAAAACCAAAAAACAAAAAAAGAAAAGCTGGGCAGGCTGGTGCACACCAGTCATTCTAGTTACTAGGGAAGCTGAGGCAGGAACATGATTTGAGCTCAGGAATTTAAGGCTAAAATGAGCATTGATCATGCCACTGCACTCCAGCCTGGGAGACAGAGCAAGACCCTACATCTAAATAAATAAATAAGTAACTAGAGGTACAGAACAAAATTTTTTTGTGTTGCCATTTAGCTAAACTAAAGACAGACTCCAAAAGGGGAAAAAAAGAAGACAAAAAGGAAGTAAAGAGTTAGCTACAGGCATACAGATATAGATCAACCAATTCTGGAACATAAATCTGGGTGAAGTAATAGTGAGGAATAGTTCTTAAAGATGTTGGGGATCTTTTTTTTTAAATGAGATGATTTTATGACAGTCTACATATGCTAAGATGTTAAGATATTTGGATTAGTGTACTGTAAGTTTTTCCTCACTATCTGCCAGTGAGAAATGTTATAAATGCTTTCACCGAAATATGTCTGCCACTGATTTTTTTTCCTACCCCCTAAAATACATTTTTAAGAAAGTTTGTTTTTCTTCTTAAGGTTGAGAAAAAGTTACAAAATGATAGCTATAGTTGTGTGTATGTAACAAAATGATACAAAATTAAAATGACAAAGAAAACTTTCATAGAAAATATCATCAAATAAACAAAAGTTAAAAAAAGAAATACTATAAAAAGTTTTTATTTTTTCTATTAAAAATAAAAACTTTGGGGAATTCAAAGTGAATTTCTTTACCTGTTAATATAAAAGCTTAAGAAATTCTAAAGGTATAATTTTTCAGATTTATGTTAGAAAAATCTTTAAGAAATATAAAACTTAAATAAATTTTAAATCAACATTATCTTACACAAATTATATTTTAAGGAAATTTAAGTCTTCTGTGGCAGAACTTGAAGGAAATTGAGGAACATTAATAAACTAAAAAATGCTGAGAGCGTTAAACCCCTGAGAATTCATTTGCTTCACAGCAATGTGCTTTTCAACATTTAAATTTTATTCATTCTTTCCAATGAAAATAATTTTCCACAGCAGAAAAAAATGAAGATGTCAATTCTGTATCAACATAATCAGAAGGTATGTTCTAGATATCCTAAGCAAATAGCAGGAAGAGAGAAGAGCATAACCAATTGGAAAGGTGAATTCTATCAGTAGTGGAGTATAGGTCCAAGAACGCATATTGCAAGTTATCAAGGAATACAAAGGGTTGAACTGGGACCCCCTAGATGATTTATGTAGAAACTGTATTTTGTTGTTGTTGAGTCAGAGTTTCACTCTGTCGCTCAGGCTGAAGCATCGCTCAGGCGCACAGCAACCTCAACCTCCTGAGCTCAGGCGATCCTTTCACTTCTGTCTCTTTAGAAGCTCAGACTACAGGTATGCACCACCACACCCAGATAATTTTTTGACATTTTGTAGAGACAAGGTCTTGCTATGTTGCCCAGGTTGGTCTCGAACTCCTGGGCTCAAGCAATTCTCCCACATCTGCCTCCCAAAGTGCTGGGATACAGGTGTGAGCCACCATGCCTGGCCAAAATGTTTTTGTTTTTTTTTAAGTTTTAGATTGAGTTAGTCAAATTGACTAAATTTGAGAATTCAAATTCTACATGACAAGCTGGAAGAATGAGCTAATATAAGTCAATTTACAGAAGTAAACAAAGTTTACAATTACAAAGTGAAACAGGAAAAGTGAATCAAGAAGTAAATATTAAAATACAACGTTGTTCTAAAAATGAAATGGGGTGATGCCAGTGTAGCTCATTGCAGAGTACAGATATATTCTGTCAGATTAGCTGCCAGGCAAATATCTGTGTAGATAAACACAAATTCCTAATCACTCCAATTATAAAATTGAGATTACACTCCTAAAAATAATTAGGCCAATACTTAGTAATATTACTTTTGAGGAAACAGCAAATTACCAAAGCAACCATATGAAGAAAATATAGCTTTAATGAATACTACTGCTAAAAATACATCACCATATACACATAGATTTACTTTTTTGTTTTAATATTAATAGTGTTGCAACATAATAAATCTAAATTTTGTCTTAAAGCCTGTCTTCAGCAACTCAATATTCTAACATTAACCTTTTGGTTAGTCATAAACTTTCTTTATGTTTCACCAAAACTAGGCACATTTTAGTTTGTTTTGTCTGGAAAATTCAGGGCTTGGGATTGATAAACATACAGAGCAGTGCAAAATAGCATACACAAAAACACTTAGAAGTAAATAAGCAAGTGGAAGTACCCATTTATTTTAATAGGCAAGAATACCCGCAAGATAAGAATATTCTACAGGAAAGAATATCTTACAACATGAGTCTTTATGTAATTCAATAATAAACTTTCACAACCAATGCTGGGCTAAAAAAAAAAAGTCATGTTATTTTTAGACAACTCTTCTAACCATGCTTAGTGAAGATTCTTTTTTTTTTTTTTTTAGTTATAGGGCTGACTTTGAAGTTTTGGAAAACAAAAGAAGAAGCTCAAAGTTTGGATCTACTCCATAACAAAGCAATGAAAATTACCTACGCCCCATGAAAAAAAGAAAAGAAAAAAAAAGCCCGAAGAACTTAAGTTATTTTACTTAAGAAAGACTATAGACATGATACGACTTTAAACAAAGTATATATATATATATATATATATATGAAGAGATACTAGTTTTTCTAAAGAAATGTTTATTTCACTTAAAAAGGAACAGAACTAAAGTAAATTACACTATATAAAATTCCAATTAGGAATTAGATTATTTGCAGACTATGAGCACTGAAATACATTTCTTAAAGAGTTTCAAGAACAGAGATTACCTTTACAGAAGCCTTAAGAATATAAACAGGAATCTTTCTGGGTTGGAATCTTATGAATTAAGGACTACACCTGTATAAATAAGGTTACAAAAACTGATGCAAATATTCAGATCTCATTGGGCCTATTTTATGATATAGTTTTTCTTTTATCAAAGAGTTGTATGAATTTGGGCACTGGTTAGAACATTTGGGGTCTATTCATTTATCAGTTAAGAGTACTACTATCTGACACAAAGTTCAAGAAAAAATAGTTTGAGTGTGCCAATAGTTAATATTCAGCAATTGTGATAAAATTGGTCTGATTTCCGAATTCAACCATGACTTACAATTTGTCTACTAACAATTATGTCAAAAAAAATTTTAGTGACCTGTGTCCTCAATCACATTCTCTTCTTACAAGTCAATGGCCTCTTTCTCATTTAATTCAGAGAGGCAGAAAATACATGACAGAGTCCATCATCCTGTTTTCTATCAGTATTGTAAATGATTTAATAGTATTTTGGCTGACTTAACATGACAGAAAGACAAGGGTGATGAGGCATAGCCAGCTATAAATCCCTTTAAAAAGTCACAAATAATATCTTTTTTATGTAATTAAGTTTTGCAACCTTCACACCTTCTCTTGAAATAAACATGTTTGGTAAATTTGTCTATGTTCATTATACTGTTAAATGCTCTATGAGTCTTAAACAAATCAGTTATTTTCATACATTTAAATATGCTTTTTATAAAGTACAATTCTAATAGCTATACAAAGAGTATTGTTTTGTGTTTTTGAAATCTGGCTTACACAAAGAAAATATAACTTCTCATTTCAGAATATCTGTAAAAATAATGTTCACCTTCTTCCTACTTTTATGGTGTGCCATATACAACTCTTTCCTCTCTATTTTAGATTTCTAGGATGTTACAAATGTTTATTTTATTTTTCTAAGCAAAACACTGCACTATCCTCAGTGCAAAGAAATGAAACTCCAAGTACAGATTACTCAGGTACAACAATTTCATAAATCTATTCCTATCGTAATGTAATTAAAGGTTCTTTTTCATTCCAGAGTATAAATTCGATGAAAACAATATCCCATAATATGAGTTGAACAATTTGGAAAAACAATTATAAATACTTCACAATTAATATGTTTTCTTTTGATTGCTCTAGTTATTCTAATGCAGACTAAAGTATAATGGGGGCATAATAATAAAATAAAATATTCATTGTACTCTTGTTTAAGTTGAATGCTAAAAATTATTGCCTTAAAATTTTCACATTCTTTTGTGTAGTTAAAAGTGAACTTTAAGATGCTCTTTTAAAATTGAGTGCTCTTCAATCTCACTTACATTCCACTGTATGTATATTTAGGCTTCTAGCCTCTTCTTTCAAAGTTAGTAAATTCACAATTACACAGTTATTTCACTTAGTTTTAGATAACAATGAAATGGTGAGTTTTTTGAGAAAGTACTGAATTGGACAACTACTGAACATGGGTCTAGTTAAATTATAAAAATAAAAAAGAATGAAAGGAAGGAAAGAAAGCAAGCAGACAAGAGAAAAAAGGACTTTAAAAAGCTCTAAGGTTGATATGAAATTGTATGATTACTGTGTATATACCTTTATACCCATTCTATTATGATAGATACAAATACATCAGAATTGTAAATTGTGTTTAGCAGTATTAAACAAACACTACATTTTAAAATTCCAGTACACTGATCCATAACTCATACTGACAGAAAAGATAAACAGACCCCTTAACAACATAAAACATTTCCCAAGGTATGCCACAATGCAAACTTGAAGATGAAAATATCTGAATGCTTATTTTTACTTCAGTTTGGACCCCTAACACATTCTTGCTATTAAACACACCCATTTTGTCTCCACTGGTGCCTAGTGAAGTTAGGAGAGCTTGCTAAGATGTGCCTTCCAGGCAAACTTTTGTTTTCCAAAGGCAAATCTCTCCAAATACTTGCAGTTGGAAAAACGTCCACTTCAACTACTAGACACCACGACGTCACTTTCTCCCTTGGGCTTACCTGCTACTACTTAACTATTCTTCCAAGTAGCCTGGGCATGTTGGGAGGTAGCTCCTTGAACACTTCTGACTCCATGATGACTACTTATGTACACACCTTACTCCCACAGGTCCTTCGCACCCTTTACCCTCCATTCCTTACTGAGAACTCACCCAGGCCGCTTAGCGCTTGTCACGTCGCCAACGCCTGCCCACCTGGGAGCAAAGAGTCCTGGAGGAATAGTCCTCAAGATCAGGAAACTGTCTGGATTTCAACATGTGGTGAGAGAAGCCTATGTATGGAAGAGGTGGGGGAATGTGGAAGGGGGATGGAAGCCTTACAGATAGCAGCTGTCCGTTAAGTGGTTTAAATCTGTTGGTTAAAAAGCTGAATAAACAAATACACAGATGGGTCTGGTTTCTTGGAGATGCTGAATTCTGAAGAGCCTCCCAAGCAGGGGACCAGTTCGGCCTGTCTGGACTCATCCCTATGCAAAACGCGCACTGGTTCGGCTTTCAAATCCCCAGACTTACACACGTCTTTCCCCTCCTCATGTTCCTTCACCATCAAAGTGTCACCCCACGCGCCAGGTGCCCTGAGACTTACCCCAGAGATCTCAGAATCTGAGGACAGTGGGGCAACTTTTCCTCCCTGCTCTAGAGAGGCCCGAACACTGCCTGCAAGGGAGGATACACACTGATGTCGGGGTATCCGGGAGCTTTCAGGCCTCCCCGGCGAGTAGAGGCGCGCGGAAGACGCGCTGGCGACGCCCGCGCAGCCACCCAGCGGGTCCCTCCCGCGCCGCCACACGTGCGCCGCTGTGAGCGCCAAGGGCGCTGAGTCCCGCACTGTGCCCGCCGCCAGCCAGGATCGCGGAAACTCGCAGGTAGAAGCCAGCACGGGGTCTGCGCCCCTCCCACGTGCCCTCCCCGAAAACCGCGGGGCGCGATTCCACCCCAAAACCATCCAGAGAGTGAGAAAGACCTCAGGGCGGAATAAAAGTAAAAATCAGGACAGGCCCCGGGGGAGGGGGGCAGTGGGTCGTGCTACCGCGTGGAGTGGGGAGAGGGCGCGAGGGGGACGACAGTCCAGCTGCTTCGGCCATCCCGAAGCGTCACTGGGGGCCAGGAGTTTCTTGACTCCGGAAACAGGACGTGTCCCCAGTCCGCCTTTCTCCTTCCCAGAGAAGTACTTCTGAAATGCACGCGGGAGAGCCCAACTTCGAGACGAGAAGCGTGCACTTGCCCAACCAAGTAAATAAAGGTCAGCGCTTGGATCAATGAAGTGTGCGCTTCCACCCGCCAGATGTTTTTACTGTGGATTCTCCTCCCGAGGGGAGGGGGAAGGGAGGAAGAGGAAAAGACAACAAATAATAAAAATAAAAAATAAAAAACAAGAGTCAACACACACATCTGGTGTTTCGACACACATTTTTTCCCTCAGCCGCGGTCTCTCCGGACGAGGCAACGTTTTGCATACTCAAAACTAAAAATCACCCGTGAGCCCACGGCAAAGTCTCCCCCTCTCCTCCCCCCCACCCACCCCCGACCCCCATCACACAGCAAAATGAAAAAGCACAACAAGTGGCGATGCCGGGTCCGGAACGCGACCCCGACGCCAAGCCGCCGGAATTTGACACATGTCACACTCGCCCCGCCAGCGGAGCGCTGCCGTTGGGGCGAAACTTTGCCGCCGCCGCGGGAGGAGCGCGGAGCAGAGTAAAGTGGCAGCCGGGGCGGCGTGGAGGTGGCTGGGACGGGGTGGGGTGCGGAGGTGCAAGCGCGCCAGAGTAAGGGCGAAGAAACTTACCGCGACCGGGGACGCTGTGGGCAGCGTCCCGGGAGGTGGCCCCGCGGCGCCGAGGCAGAAGCCCCCCAAACAACACACCCACGCGCGAGTCCCGGCAGCTGCTGCGGCTGCGGCGAGTGGGGGGCGCGCCCGGGGGCGGGGGGCGGGGGGACCGGAGGAAGCCGCAGCCGGCGGACGCGGCCGCCGCATAAATAACCGGGGCGGGCGCTCGCGGCAGGCTGCGGGTGGCGCGGGGCTGGAGCTGGGGCGAAGCGGCGGCCGCGGAGCTGCACGCGCCGGCGTGTCTCGCGCTTTCTCGGAGGCTCGCGCTGTCTCGCGCTGCCGCTCCCCCCACCCGGATCTGTGTGTGTGTGTGTGTGTGTGTGTGTGTGTGTGTGTGTGTGTCTCTGTGTGTGTCTATGTGTGTGAGTGTGCGCTGTCGGGCGCGCGCACCCGGGCGCGCGCGCGTGTTGTTGGCAAGGCAAACTGTACACACACTGCGCGCGAGGCTGCCTCGCCTCAGAGGGGCGGGCAGGGGGAAGGGACGCCTCGGAGAATTCCGAAGTGCGGCCGGGCCACTTGTTTGTTTTGTTTGACTTTGCGTTGTGACTGCCGTTGTTATTGTTGATCCAAGAAGTGGTTTGTAACCAGCGGGTTAGGATGCCTGTCTCCCCCCTCCACCGCGCCCCCCCCCTTCCCCAACTTGTTTAAGGGAGGAGGAAGCGCGGGGCAGAAGAGTGTTCGGATTGGCAGCGGAGCCTCCTGGCTGACGTCAGGTCCACCTGCTATGTAAACAACTCGCTGGAGAACTTGTTTGTTCTGCGCCAGATCCTCCCCCGCCCCCACCCTTCTCCCCACCTCCTGCTCCGCCTTCTCCCGCTCGCCCCAGACGGCGAGTCGGGGAAGGGGGTGGGGAGGGAGGCGAGAACAAAACCGTATGCTGTACTGGCAAAGCCGAGTTGTGTCTGCTGCTTCTTGGCAGTCCCCAAAGTACGTCCTCAGCAGACGGAGCTGCTGGCAAATGAAACAGGGGATTCCACGTGAAGTGCAGAAAGCCTCGAAGGCCCCCAAGCCCTCGGTGGCAGGGAGTGAGAGTACATGCCAGTCGGCAAGGGAGACCCGGGCGTGCGTGCCACGCGGAGTGGCCTTTCTTTCTCCGGTGCGCGCCTCTGCGGCCTGGGTGGAGAGTGTCCTCACTCTTCATTGTTGTCCTGACTCCTGTCTCATTTGGGCCCAGGAGTCCTTGGGCTTCCGCGTGGTCTTGCAGCCCGGGGCACCGGGGCGGGGCTTGGAAGGAAAGGGCCGCCGATCTGGGACTTTCAGGGTCTACGGCTTTCGAGACGGGCCCGCTCAGTGACGGAGGGGAGCAAAAAGTAACCCGAGTGAAAGAAAAGAGGCTCCAGCCAACGCCTGCTCCGCGCGCACTTCAAAGCTGCGGCGCCAGCGAGGGGGGATGCGCTGGCCCGGCCTCCGGCGCTAGGTCCCGGCTCTTACCCGCGGGGTGTGACCGGGCTGGTTGACCGGCGCTGGACCGAGAGGGGTGACAGGGAAAGGCCAGGCGGGCTCCGGATGGGATGCGTAACCCGAATCGGGGCGAGGGGATTCCTCAGGAGCTCCTTCCCCACCCGGCTCGGCGCCGCGGTGCCTCCCCAGCCCTCGGGCCCCGCCACCCTCCGCTGGCCGCGGTCCCCGCGCGCGCTGCCGCCGGAGCCCGCCGCTCTGCTCCCGAGTCATCACAGAGCGTGGCGTTGCGAGGGGGCTGAAACTTTCCTCCAAATAGCGGCGGCAAAGAGGCCGTGGTGAGCAGAGCCTGGCCCCTGGCTGCTTCCCGGCCCTCCTCCCTGGAGAAAGAACGGCTAACTTTAGCATCTCCGGTGGCAGAAGCGGGAGCGGTGGCGACTTGGGACACGGGCGGGCAGCGCTAACTTATGCCTTGGCGTCTCTCCCTCCTCAAAGAGCAGCGCGCCCTTTCTCTAAAGGGCAGACGCCAACACACACACACACACACACACACACACACACACACACTCACACTAAGCACCAAGTCTTCCTTCCAGAACCCGCGGTTCTTCCCGGGAGGAAGCAGCCCTGGCACCCACATCAGTAAACACACCGTCAGGTTTTCTTAGTGAAACCAATTAAGTCAATAAGCCATGGGGCCGGCCCTGGGAACACGGCCCCTGCCAGGAGGAGTAGGAACGAGGTAGACTTGGGCTTTGAATTGCGGTTCTTTCCGCGAGCTTTTCAACTCAGGGCGGTCCTTAAATGTTCTGCAGTCTCTGTCTATAGATTGTGTTCCCCCTCTTTTTAAAATCGTCTTTTTCGAAACGCAGACTGAGCAGTGGACAAATAATCCGAATCTTTTTCTTTTTCTTTTTTTTTTAAGTGGAAGTAGAGAGGAGGAGCCGTCCTTTACATTTGAAAACGCAGACCCAAATGGCCCTTCCTCGCCCTTCTGAAAGGTGGGGATAATTTTATGTTAAGTAATTTGTGTGTACACTTCACTAGCAAACCTACCTAAAAACCGAATCTGAATTAACCCGAAACTATTTTGAAAGAGAAGACTGAAAGTCGACGAAATCCTCGGAAAGCCAAGAATGCCCCTTTCCGTGGGGCTGGCGGATGAAGGTAACAGAACTGTCAAAGGTCAACAGCATCTGGCTTCTTTTTCTCCTTCCACCCCCCGCAGACATCGACCCTACTTACTTCCCTTTCTCTCCTGGTATCCTGAGGAAGTGAGCGGGAGAGGCTTCTTATAAAGGAGCCTGGGCCGCCCGGAACATTAAGTTCAAGTTCCCAACGAGGAGGGAGAGAGGGGGTCACGGTCTGGAGACTTGGAGAGGAACGGGTTTAGCTGGCCTTTCACTTTTCTATACACAAAGACACGTTTTGGTGAAATCCGCAGCTTCTGACGTTTCTTTCCTGCGAGTGCAAATAGCCAAGCGCCAAGAGGTGCAAAAGGACAGCTCGGTCGGAGGAAGCACATCTTTCCAGATTGGACGCGCACCTTCCCAGGCCTCTCTCTAAGCGGGACCGAGCCCGCAGCCCCCAAGGGCCCCCGCTTAACTTCGCCCCCATTATCTGCTCCTCGCCTGCTGCCGTGCCCCGGGCCACCAACCCTTCCCGCCGGGAAGACGTCCAGGGAGTTGAGAAAACAGGTCCCGCCAGCAACCGCTGCCCTTGGCGGACCCCTCGGCGGCAGCCAATGGGCTGGGCCCGGGTTCGAGAGGTGAAAGTTCAGGCCCGGGGCTCTCCGCTGGCTTCCCGTCTCGGGTCGCCTCCCTTTCAGCCCCCGCTCCTGGCCACAGGGCAGACACAGCCCGGCTACCAGGGGCTGCCACGGTGGCACGTAGTTTGTTGATGGGTGGTCATAAAATATATTTATTTGCAATTCCTTGAACTCGCCCACCACCTCCGCCCCAGCATGGCCCCGAACACTGCGGGCTTTGTTCGCCTCGCCTGCTGCTGGAGCCGGCCAGGGTTTAGCGCTCTGTGCTAGCAGGACTCCAAAAAAAGTTGCAATATAATAATAGGAAAACCGGGTTTCCGCAGCAGAGAACACACGCCGAAAGGACAAACGGCGAACGAATAGTTTTCTTTTGCACAAGTCACTGGTCAGCCGGCTGCATCAAGGCAGCCTTTAAACGAAACATGGCACGTTGGGGAGAGGAGAAGAGCCAAATTCTGTCCCTGGAGTCGCCACGCAGGGTCGTAGCCACTGCTCAGGGCTTCTTGGCAGCACGTGGGTCTGCAGAAGTCATTCCAAGAGGTTGCAGAAGAAAGTTAAACGGGGCTCCTGGGTGAATGAGCAGTTTCACCAAGTGGACCTCAAAGCTCCCTTGCGGAAATTTATTTGATTTCAAGTTTATTTTACGATGAAACCACAAATCAACAAAATCCAAGACCCTGCTCTATTACGGTCCTGGCCAAAGGTAAATTCGTTTGAAATGGTCTCCGCCAGTGCATCTTGCGCGGAATGAAACACCCCAAATGAGACGAAGTAAAGTCAGGGTGAAGGCAAGCCACGTACGCGAGTGACACGTTGGAGATGTTGGGTTGATGCTTCTTCAAGTGAACTTCTTTAATTTTTTTGGTTATTTGTTATACAAATGTAATTATTCACACACTTAAGTCTGTCTTCTCCAAAACTTTCAAACAGCCAACTGCACTTTTCTTCCTCAGAACCGTTTTATCAGTGTAATTGTGACTTGTGTGTAAATCTTAACTGACTTGTTGGAGAAATCGCTGGGAGAGAGGGAAGGGGGCCGTTTTTAAATTGTGTTTTTCTTGTTAGAGATATCATCTTCAAAGTAGTACTACTAATTTCAAATCGCCTGTCACAAAAGTCTTCAAATGCAATATAAATTTTTTCCCTTTCACACAGAAATCAGGTGTGTATCAGGTTCCTATTTTGATTCACATCGACTACAGTTTTTTGAAGATGAGCAAAGAAACAAACTCTTTTTAGACAGTTTGTCCTCACTCTCCTCTCAGGCACATTTAGGGAAAAGAAAATTCTAATTTCACCGCAGTCAAATCAAGGGTAATCTATGTTACAACGTCAAATTGAATGTAGATGTTACGAAATTGGTGGAGTTACACCACCATCTGTCGTTAAGCTTCGGGACTACAAAATTTGGGACCTATAATAAATCTTAATGAGCCTTCCCAACTTTTGTTTTTTAATCACTGACCATATTTTAAGTTTGTATTTGTACAACATATGCCCTGATTTTACATGGATCCCGAGGCAACAAATATTTGTTCATAAACCCATGCTTACCTGGGTTCTCTCATCACCAGAGGGGGGGAAAAGCCTGCCAGCCCTCAGATAAAGCCTCTTCAAATCAGCTGTGGGTCTGCAGATTTCCCTTGCCCTGCCTCTTGCTTCTAGTGGGCTGCTGCTGATATGAACCTTGGAGTCTCAACAACAGGGAATACACATGTCCTTCGGCTAATAATAGACTCTTAATTCTCTCTTGAATGCAACCTAGTTCTTTGTTAGTACTGTATGTCTAATCTTAAAAAATGTAACCAGAGCATCTCTCTGCTAGAAGTTGGTTCTGAGTGTCTTAAAGAAATTGATTGAAAGGCAGTTAATAACAGGTTCCAGTTTGGGTTGATCTTGCTGGAGAGATGAAGATCAATTGCTCTGGGATAGAATCTTGCAGGCTAAGTAGGTTCTATACCAAGGAAAGCTTTATCCAAATGAATATAGAGAGGAGTCAACTATGGAATAAAGAATTCCAATGCTGAATCAAAAGCCTCCAGTAAGCAATGGAGATTGCTTTTTTTTTTTTTTTACACAACACTCCAGTGGCATAATATTTTGTTATCTGTATTTCTAAGGATCTTAAAATATCGCATTATCTATAACATTGCATCCCATTCTGTGTTAAAGGCTTGATTACCAAACTTCTGTTTGATCCAGTTTAACCCACACAAATGATAATTTCATATGCTTCTATCAAGCAATGAAGATTCAATTTTTTTCACACAACAACTCATTGGCATAGTACTTATATTATCTATATTTCCAAGGATCGTTGAAAAATCTCATTATCTGTAACATTGCACCCCATCCTGTGTTAAAAGACTTGATTACCAAACTTCTGTTTGACCCACTTTAACCCACACAAATGATAATTTCATATGCTTCTATCAAGCACTGAAGATTCCATTTTTTTCGACATAGCACCCCAGTGACATAGTATTTATGTTATATATATTTTTAAAGATCTTTCTGTGTTAAAGATTTGATTACCAAACTTCCATTTTCTAGAAAATAAAAAATAATTAAAATAAAATATAATGACTTGCTTATGCTGGTAACACATTAACTAAAAATAATATTAATTTGAATCATACAAAATTATCTATATTTGACCAACTTTAACCTACACAAATAATTTCATATGGTTCAAGTCAATAGAGCCCAGCTTTTTCTGATACGTGATCTGTCTCTATAAGAGTAAGAATAGTTAAAGTATCCAATCCCTGATATTTACTTCGGGCCACATTGATTTAAATATGTGGAATGATAATTTCATATGCTTCTATCAAGCAATGAAGATTCCATTTTCTTCACACAGCACCCCAATGGCATAGTATTTATGTTATCTATATTTTTAAGGATCTTTCTGTGTTAAAGATTTGATTACCAAACTTCCATTTTCTAGAAAATAAAAAATAATTAAAATAAAATGTAATGACTTTTGCATACATAAGAGCTGACATAAGAGCTCTTTGCCTGTTGATGTTTCTAGCATTAAAGTAATCTTGGAGTTGGCATGTCTCTGAATTACTCCAAAATTGTAGAGCTGAAGGAAACTTCCAAATATTCTAGTCCAGTCTCTTCATTTTAAAAATCACAAAACTAAAGTTCATACTTGAGAGGAGGGTCACACAGCTAGCTGGTAAAACTCCAGTTATTACTGAGCTATTTTGTATCTCTAAACATAAAATCATTCTCCTTTCTCTTATTCCAGAGAAGACATTTTTGTCACACACACCCAGGTCTTCACGTTTTCTTCACATCTATCATAAGCAATGTGACTCAATGATGGCAATACTCTTGGATTTCATTACAGCATTGAAAATGGGTAACTGTCATGTCATGTCCACTGTAATATATAGGAGGAAAAAGTCTGATGACTCGTTTCGCTTGAAAATCAATTAGAGTCTACAAGATTTCTTCAGTAGTATAAAGAGGTTCATCAGTGTTGATTGCAAGTGTTCATCATAGAAAAACGGATGGCAAGAGATGCTAAAACAAATCACAGTTTATGATGTTTTTCAGGGTTAATTATCTTCAGGGGCTCAGAGGAGAAACCCATAATCTCACCAATAGCTTGCCTTCACTAAACTTTTGTGAAAGAAGGAATGACACGAGGCTATGAGGCAAGATATAGCATTGCTTTTTTAAAGCTCTAGCAAAAAAGAACTATCAAAATCCGTTATCTTGGTTTAATAACCATATGGTTCCAGTGACATGGTAGTTTTCCCAAGGAATAAACCAAAATGATTATTGTAACAAATCATATGAAGATTCAGTCCGTTGCCCTCTTCTTCTTCCCCTTCTACTTTTCTTCCTAAGCATTCTCTTTCCATATCGACTTCTTTCCATTTTTCCTTTTCCTTTTTTTCCCCTGTCTCTGCCATGGTCTTTGTGACCATTCTGACAATGACAACTTGCTAAATTTTCCACAGATATTTATCTTCTTTACTCCAGAGAAGTTTATTCAATTGCTTATAATAACACCATATGAAGCATGCAAAGCTACTAGATTGTCCTCTTTTCTCCTTGGCTAGCTACTCCTTACACCACCTGGCTAATGGTTAATGGTACCTTTATCCACTCCATCCCTAAAGCCAAAATGGTCCAAGTCTGTATGCTACCTCCTTCATCTTCTCAAATCTAAGCAGCATTAGGCTTTGTTCATTGTTACCTATTTAATCTTCAATTGTCATCTTTCATCTGTTCCCATGGTTGTTACCTTACTCCAAGGCTTCATAATTTCTTACCTGGTCATTCTTGATTACTTATCTAATCATCTTTCCTACTTTTAGTCCCTCTTCATCCCAATTTATTTTCTTCATTGCTTTCTAAAACACAAGTCACTTGGGATTAGGCAAAGTTTCTCTGTAAGAGTCAAATCTTAAGTTTTTATCCTGGTACAACAAATATGTCTAGCAAATATGCAATATTTAACAATCATTTTTTGAATGAATGAATGGAAATCATGCTCCAGACAAGCATATTTTAGATGTTAAATATACTCTGTCAGAACATCGTCAGATGTATTTTTAGCTGTGTATAATTTTCAGTAAATCTGCAAGTCTGCTTTGCTACCCAAACATCTGGCTAAAATAGTTACAAGTGATGGTTTTCATATTAAAGAATTTAGCGGATACATATAAAGGTATATTAAATCTGGCATTCAAATTCCCAACTGCATTATTTAATGGCTCTACAATTATTTATATGTTAGGCACTGAGGTAGGTATTCTGAGAACTGAAGATGTATAAGATTAGATCCTTTCCTTTTTTTTTTTTTTTTTTTTTGAGTTGGAGTCTCACTCTGTTACCCAGACTGGAGTGCAGTGGCCGCTCCTGGCCACTGCAGCCTCGACCTGCTGGGCTCCGGCGATCCTTCCGCCTCAGCCTTCCGAGTAGCCGGAATTACAGGCACGCGCTAGCATGCCTGGCTGAGTTTTTGATTTATTATAGAGATGAGGTCTCGCCAAGTTGCCCAGGTGGGTCTCAAACCCGCGGGCTCAGGCAATCCACTTACCTCAGCCTCCCAAAGCGCGGGATTACAGGCTGAGCCACCGAGCCCGGCTAGGTCCTTTCCAAAGCTTACATTCTGTTGAGACAAATAAGGTTTATAAATGGATTAATTCAGTAAAATATGAATTTCACTGAGCCATAAGATAGTATCCAGGATACTATAAGACCAGAGAAAACATTTTTAAGGCTACTGTAAGAAAGTAACACAGCCTTATTTTTTTGTTCGTGATGATCACTTACAAAATAAACCTCAGAAGGTATCTTTTGATCAAAGATATATACTTCAGCATATACCTGCCTCAGAAAACCTATAATCTTTGGTCAAAAGCCTATCAAACACAATGATGGATTTAACAACTGTAAAGAGATATTCCGTCGTGTTATCCTTAATATTATTCATGGTATTCTTGAGTATAGGTGCACTTTTATAAAAAAGATTACTTCTAATTTGTCATGATTTTACCACAAAAACATAGTTTTACAATTGACAAGAACTGAAAAGAAAATAATATAAATGTTCTGAATTTATTCTCATGTTTTCCTCTCCCAGCATTTCTCTAGCCTCAAGCAAGGAAAACATGTTATCCTGGACCATCATGGTCCCCTGGACACAGTCATAGAAAATTGCACTCCCCAATCTCTTCCCTCCACCAAACACCTTTTTCTGCCTCATCAAAGTACATGCTGGTTTCCTTCTATCCTTTTTCACCACTCCCACCTCAGTACATAAGCAAAGGCTAAGCCAATACTTTCTCAGTTATTTGTCTTCCCTCTAAATTCCTTTTCTCCTTCTCATTCTTTTTCATTTAACTCAGGAAAACCCTTCTCAATAATTCTTTATCTTTTTTTCCTCTCTTTCATGTACACACGCATACACACACACACACACACACACACACACACACACTCATTGTTATATTTAAGAGCAGAGCTACTGATGTAAGGAATCAAGGACCAGGGAAACTGACAACTGACATGAATATAGAAAAAAATAAAAATGAAAAACTCCTATTATTAGCTTTTAAAACCTTGAAAGTCCCCCAATAAAGAAGCAGTTAACATTCTTATGCCCACCTTGAGTTAAATTGATACAACTGGAAAGCAATTTGGAAACTTGTGTTAAGGCTGTTTAAATTACTTCCGTTAGCTAGATTGCAATCCAAAAGAAATTATCTGAGATACATGCAGAAAGGCTTCGTGTAAAAGTTGTTTGTCATAGACTTATTTATAATTGCATATATTTGGAAACTATTAAAAATCAACAATATATAATATAATCTGGCCACAAAAATAATACTCACGGGATAGTTTAGTGATAAAATAGAACAATAGCATATAAAAAATGTACCAAAAGAAGCTCAGAAAGAAACATATAATTGTGATACTACAGTTCAAGGTGGCCCACAATTAACCCTGTATTCATACACTTGTGTAGTCGCCTCAAACGTTGTTTCAAGTTCAACCTGTGTGATTAATAGCATATGGTCTAGGTGATGGTATGCCACTTTTGAGTTTAGGTTATAAAAGACAGTGGCTTTCGTCTAGGCCTCTGGATCTATCTCATATCACTTGCTCTGGCAAGCTGCCATGTGGTAAGAAGTCCTAAGGAGAGGTAAGGAGATATAGTCTCCGCCAACAGCCAGGGAAGAATTGAGAGCTCCCAACAACCATATGCGTGCACTGGGAAGCAGATTCTTCCTTTCCAGTTAAATCTTCTTGAGAAGACTGGAACCCTGGCCAACAGCTTAATTGCAACCTCAAGAGAGAATCTGAGAAAGAACCACTCAGGTAAGCTGTTCCTGGAAACCTGACCCTTAGAAACTATGAACTAATAAATGTTTGTTGACTTAGACCTGCTAAATTTGGGAGTAATTTGTTACATAGCAATAGATAACCTAACTAAAACAACCAACATAAGAAAGGTTATAGTTAAGTGGTAGAATTTTGGGTGATTTTTTTTTCTTTCTACTTTTCATATGTCTGAATGAATCTAATTAAGATTTATTACTTCATAAATGGAAAAATTATATATGTATTTATCTTAAAATTTATGTTTGAAAAAGGTGCCCTAAATTCCTTTTAGAATTACCTCCTATCAACATCTTCTAGAAGTAAACAAACTCAAAATACTCAAATTTTAAAAAATCCTCTAATAAAACTGGAATTATCGCAATTACAGTACATAAGTTAAATATAAAATTACGTTTCAATCTTTACTTTTTATTTTATTTACTGAAAAAAGTGGTATTATATATTCTGTAATATAAATAAATAGCATTTCCACCTATGATAAGTTGTATTTTATGAATTAGCAGGGTACCTGAACACAATTTATAACATTGTTTGTGAGAAAATGCATTTCAAGTTTTAGACAACCCACTTGCAACATAATCCATTTAAACATAGCGACTTCTTATATATGTCTAAAAAAACCATATAGAAAAGGTTTTTAAAGCTTTTATCGCTTTGAACAGAATAACTATTAAAGTATTCTCAGTTTAATTCCAGGTAAATGGATAAAATCAGTCTGTGAACTGAGAGAACAAGACTAGATCCTCAGATCATATTTAAGCATAAGAAACAATCATTGTCTCTTGAGATTTTCCTAATTAGGTTACAGCACAGTTACAGTAGTCGAGAAGGTCTAAGCAAGTTCTAAATTAGTTTAGCAAAAATTAGCAAATACATAAATATTTTTAATCAAATTGCAATAAACATACCACGACAATCAGTTGCCTAATCTGATAACAATTATGCCTTCTATCTTCATATTATATTATAAGAAACAAAAATAATAATTTTATGCCCAGTTAATTTTTTAAAAATTTAAGTCAGAGAAAGCCATTTGTGCATCCTGATAATATTAATTACATACTCAATTTTGATAACATCTAGGTTGGCTTATGAATTTAAACATATTAATGTAACAAAAGAGGCACATAAAATAATTTTTTAACATAGGAATATGCAATATAAGTATATTAGTCATATAGTTGTTTTGATATTATTCTTAGAGTGACAAGGAACAACAAGTGTATTGTTGAGTTTACTTCAGAAGACTATTACCAGGGTATGATCAGTGTTTTCAGGACCATAAATAAATATGATTTCTCTCATAAGAATATATTATATATAGTAGACAGATAAATTTCTGCTAAAGAGCGATTTCATTTCCTTATCCAAAGATTCTTACATTTTCTGACTTATTTTTTGAAGTTAAAAAATCTTTTTATTACTTCTGTGATCCTTTGTCCATCATGTTGTTGATTCATCTTCTATAACAATTCTCTTTTCCACCTCCTCACTAAATTCTGTGAATCAGGATCAAAGACAAAGATGTCTGAACTGGTGAAAGAAGTGTATGATATTTTAACCAATTGAAGAAAACTCATTGATACTGTCTATGATTTTTTTTTAAATAGCTAGGTCATTAAGGATCATAAATCATAAAGTATCTTTGCTAGAAAAAAACTGGGTATCTGTTAAGGAAAAAAATCCATGTTCATTAGTCCACGATCCTATATGCAATCAAGTTCAGGTAATTTATTTTTAGATAAGACATATAAAAACTCTGTGTTGGGACATAATACTATTGGGGAACGGACACTCAAAAATGAACCGTTGAAGGCAATTTGACCTCCAAAGTATGTTTAGTAAGATGAGCTCTACCTCGCAGATTTTAGCAGGGAAATGTGGTGAGCAAATGTAAGACTTTCAAAGGAAAGGAAGTCCATACAGCTGTTTGACTGTGAGAATTAGATAAACTGTAGTCATAAAATATGAACCCTTTTACTTCCTGAATTCAATTCAGTTCAATTCATTTCAGCAAATATTTATTGAGTCCATATTATTTGCCTGTAAATATTTAATACCTAAGAATCATAATCTTTGGGTTAGATGGGGGCTTAGAGGTCACCTAATCTCAGATTCTCTCCAAAGAAGAAATTTGGGTATGGATTTTTGTTATGAAGTGACGTTTCTTGGAGTCTTTTCATTAAGGGTAGTCAGGAAGCAGAGTCCAAAGATGGCTGGCTACCCAAACTCCTTTCCCAATTTTTTGCATTTCAAAGTAAATGTCCTCAGAACTTTGCTTGACTACATGTTGAGCAGATTACCTTTGAAAATTTATATCATAAACTGGAACTGGACAGACTTATTTCTAGGAAGATTGCTGTTTCTGCTTCCACTCCCCCAGGCAAACCTGGCCTTTTTGTCAACTCTTGATTACTTATTTCTAAATTCCTGCACTAGCGCTAACTCTTGATCCCTCTAGAACATGGTCTGGGACCAAACTTCTCTTAGATTGACTTTACTTTTGCATTGCCTCCTCATTATTGTCTTTGGATATAGCATGGAATTCTTTCTCTTTTTTTGAGTCAGAGTCTCACTGTGTTACCCAGTCTGGAGTGCAGTGGCACACTCACGGCCATTGTAGCCTCTACCCGCTGGGCTCAGGCAATCCTTCTGCCTCAGCCTTCCAAGTAGCTGGAACTACAGGTACACACTACCACTCCCAGCTAACTTTTTAAAAAAAATTTTTGTAGAGATGAAATCTCGCCAAGTTGCACAGGTTGGTCTCGAACCCTTGGGCTCAGGCAATCCTCTCACCTCAGCCTCCCAAAGTGCTGGGATTACAAGCTTGAGGAAATTCTTACCTTGCTTCGAAGCTACCCTTAACTTTACAATATCTGAGAGAGGTCCTTAATTCTACTTCAATCAGGTTCAAAGATTTGATGCTTAGGAATTATTTTGCTATCTGGAGTGGCCACAGTGGCAAGAGAAAACACCTAATGAGCATCTTTGTTGGAACAAGGCTGCTGGTCCTGTTCTTTTTTTATAGCAGAATGCTTCTTGAAAACATCCTGGGCTGCAGAGTTGTGGATGTTGAGGTTTCCTTTGCTTAAATTTCCTTATCATTCTCACTGTAAAGCAGTGTTTTCTAGAGCACTCACTGGCAAGAGGAGATAATCTTGAAATGAGCTTTGAGGATAAAACGGTGCATTTATTTTTAGACATATACCTTAGTTATCAAGCATGAGATGTAGTCGAAAAAGCTTGTAGGAAACATGATCAGTATGGAAATTTGGTGGAGCAGACACAGTTAAAAGTATTTTAGGCACATTCTACCTTTACCATTCACAGTCATTAAACAGAATAGGTGTCACTATTACTTTGCCCACTATAGATTTGTATTTCGAAAAGACAACCAAATTATGTAACAAGAATGATGTTTGAACATATAAATTATTGAATTTTTTTTATTTCTAAAATAACAGTAGAAACTAAAGCAAATTAATCATACAAAATGATTCTTCTCATTTAGAAAGATTTGGAATTACTATATAATTGATATAAAAAGATTTATGAGAGAACTATTAGCTGATTTATTTTATGTTATAATTTAAAAAATCATATAAAGAAAGTGTAAGACTAATAAGTTTTCATTTTTTGCTGTGTATTCTGCCATTTCTATACTTAAGTAAGTCACTTTGTTTTCAGTTTTTGATTACTGATTCTGGTTTTGGTAGATTTTTGACTTTCATGGCAGCAATAAACTATGTGTGTTTAATTTATTTAGGTATAGATGTTAATATAGTTAATTTTGTTAATCCTTAAAGTTAACCAGTTATTTTTTTAGATTAGCCCTCCTTAGACTAGGTTTAAATTTTGTCATGTGTTTTACAAAGTAGACATCTGATGAATGCCTACAAAGGGAAAAGTGTTACTACTTGAACAAAAGCACCCATACAAACTAAAATTATAGCTCTTTATTCTGAAAAAAAGCCCGATAAATTGGATCACATCAAAATTAAAAGCTTTTAATTTGTGAAAGACTCTGTTAAAGGGATAAAAAGCTACA
This sequence comes from Tarsius wallacei, assembly GCA_963574415.1. Taxonomy (NCBI): domain Eukaryota; kingdom Metazoa; phylum Chordata; class Mammalia; order Primates; family Tarsiidae; genus Tarsius; species Tarsius wallacei. The sequence continues at coordinate 13,548 of CAUYQG010214097.1, read as the reverse complement.
GACAAGGATAAAATATTGGCAGACTACACGTCTAAAAAAAAAGTTTGTATCTAGAACAAAAAAATTCTCAAAACCCAACATAAAAAATCCAATTGTAAAATTAGCAAAAGACATGAGAAGACTTTTAACCAAAAAGGATATGTAGCTAGCAGATGAGCACATGAAGAGATGTTTATCTATACATACTTAAAGAACTGCTAACATTAAAAAATAGGGCAATATCAAAGACTGTTAAGGATGTAGAAAAACTGAATCACTAATAAATTGCTGGTGGGAATATGAAATGGTACAACCACTCTGGGAACAAGGCTGTCGATTTCTGTAAAAACTGAACAGATAGCCGGGCGTGGTAGCACGTGCCTGTAGTTCCAGCTACTTGGAAGACTGAGACAGAAGGATCACCTGAGCCCAGCAGGTCGAGGCTGTGGTGGCCATGACTCCTACTCAATAAAACAAAACAAAACAAAACAAAACAAAAACTGAACAGACACCAGACAGTGGAGCATTTGCATTCCTGGGCATTTATTCCAGAGAAATGAAAAACTTTAGGCCCACACAAAAACCTGTATAAGAATTTTTATAGCAGCTTTATTTGTAACTTCCCCAAACTGAAACAACCAAAATATCCTTTAATAAGTGAATGGTGAAACAAACTGTGGGACTTTTATACCATAGAATACTCTCAGGAATAAAAAGGAAATGGACTATTGTGCATTGTATATATTTTATCACACTCTTACCCGATTGCTTATTTGTGCTCTACCTTTGGCACTGGGAAAGGATTCTTTTTTGTATATTCACGATCCTTGGACTATTGACATACACAATAACTTGAATGGATCAAGGATATTATGCTGAGTGAAAAAAGCCAATCTCAAGAGTCTATACCAGATGATTCCATTTATATAACATTCTCAAAATATTCACATTATGGAGATGAGGAATGGATTAGTGGTTTCCAGGGTTTAGAGATCATATTGTCATGGAATAGTTCTGTATCTTGATTTCTCTAGTAGTTACACAAGTACACATATGCAATAAAATGTCATAAAACAGGCCGGGCTCAGTGGCTCACGCCCATAATTCCAGCACTTTGGGAGGCCGAGGGGAGAGGATTGCCTGAATCCATGGGTTCAAGACCAACCTAGGCAACTTGGTGAGACCTCATCTCTACAATAAATTAAAAAATTAGCTAAATGTGGTGGTGCATGCCTGTAGTTCCAGCTACTTGGAAGGCTGAGGTGGAAGTCTGAACCCAGCAGGTGGAGGCTGCAGTGACCTTGAGTGTGTCACTGCACTCCAGCCTGGGCGACAGAGTGAGACTCCTACTCAAAAAAAAAAAGTCATAAAACCACCCACACATTGTACTGATGTTAATTTTTGGTTGTTCTACAGTAATGGAAGATATAACCTATGGAAGACACAATGGAATGTACACAGGGCCTCTCTGTATATTTGAATCTTCCTGTGACTCTGGGTGACAGAGCAATTGTGTTAGAAAGATTGAACCTTTTTTTTTTTTTTTTTTTTTGAGTGGAGTCTCACTCTGTCGCCCAGACTGGAGTGCAGTGGCACGCTCCCAACCACCGCAGCCTTGACCTGCTGGGCTCTGGTGATCCCTCCGCCTCAGCCTTCCAAGTAGCCGGAACTACAGGCGCGCGCTACCACGCCCAGCTAGTTTTTGATTTATTGTGGAGACAAGGTCTTGCCAAGTTGCCCGGGCGGGTCTCAAACCTGCGGGCTGGGACAATCCTCTCGCCTCGGCCTCCCAAAGTGCTGGGATTACAGGCGGAGCCACCGAGCCCGGCCTCTTCCAAAATTCTTATGGGATATGTGATGAAATGTCTCAATCCATCTTTCTTAATTATTATTTCATATTTTCCTTCTTTTTATATCTCTGGGCTAAATTTTGCAGTTTCTCAGCAATATCTTAAACTCATTAATTTATATTACGATTCTTTCAGGCTCAGAATTCATCTCAAATATTGGATCTTTATATTTCATTGATTGTATTTTTCGCTTCCAAATTTTCTAATAGTTCTTTTTTTATAATTACCTCTTCTTTTTAGATGTGTGTCTGGCTCTGTTTTATACTTTGTTTTTTTTTTAGAGTATACTTTGCCTTGATTTGTTTTTATAAGCAATTCAAAACAAACCTATTTTAGTGTTTCGATCAGGTTTTTCCAAAACATTATTTTTTTCTGAAGTGCATTTATGTTCTAATTTTGTTTTGTTGTTGTCGTTGTTGACTTTCAGTTTTGTGTTTATGTAAGGAAATATGGCTCTAAGACCCGATTCTGGCATCAACCCTTAATCAGTATTAACCGTGTGCCCTGTGAAGGGTACCATATTGCAATCAGGGTCAACACATTAGGATCACCTAATTTGCATTTATGTAAAATTATAGCCAGACAGGTGGGGGAATCAGAGCCATATGTGTGCTAATCACATCTAAAATTAGCATATTAGGGCTTCTTAAATTACCTATGTGTAAAATTTACAACCAGATGTTTGGGGGCAAGAGAACCAGTGAAATCAGAATAATCAGCAGAAGCTAGAAGAATCAAACCTAAGACCCACATATAAGGATTCACAGGTAATAACTGTAGGCTTCCACAATTCAATGACACATGTTTCCACTTCAGAGGTGATACTGTCCCTCTACTCTCCAACACTGGGAGATAGTGGTTAGCAGGAGATTCTAGACCTTAAGATGATGAAAACAAAAACAAAAGCAAAAATAAAAAACTGGATTAAACCTATTTCTTAGTAATGGTGTAGGTCAGGAGTCAATTACCTTTTTCTGCAAAAGACCAGATAGTAAATTTTTTAGCTTTGCAGGTCATATGGTCTCTGTCACAACTATTCCACTCTGAATAAAAAGAGCCATAGAAAATACCTAAGATATTGAAAGTCCTATGTGCTAATACACTTTTATTTACTAACACTAGAGTTTTATATGTCACAAAATAGTATATTCTTTTGATTTTTTAACTTACATTAAAAAATAGAAAAGAAAAAAATGGCAGGGTTATACAAAAACAAGAAATGGGGTAGATTTGCTCATTTCTGGCCTAAGCAACCATCAGGAAGAAAGTAAGCATCCTAGTTAGAAGTCTGCAAATAGACCATTGTCAACACCCACCTGGACATTAAGAGTGTTAAGCTCAAGTTTAAGGCCCTTTACTCACATCACAGAGAATTCTGTGTATGCATGTGTGTGGTGTGCATTTACAGGACTTTTGAGATTACACAGATTGTATAATTGCAATACTTGATAATACTTTTGTGTTCAATAATTCTATAACAAACTGCATTTTTTGAAAAAAATTCATACTATTACATCTAAGTTAGTATGGCAATTGTAGAACTTGGATCCCCGTTTCTTTCTTTTTTTTTTTTTTTTGAGTAGAAGTCTTCACTCTTGTTGCCCAGGCTGGAGTGCAGTGGCATTCCCATAGCTCACCACAGCATCGATCTCCCAGGCTCCCAAGTAGCTGGGACTACAGGCATGCACCACCGTATCAGGCTAAATATTTGATAATTTCTGTGGAGACAAGGTCTTACTCTACTGCCTGTCTGGTCTCAAACTCCTAACCTCAAACAGTTCTCCTGCCTCATCCTTCCAAAGAGGTGTGATTAGAGGCATGAGCCACCACACCTGGCAGATCTTGGATCCCTGTAGTTTTGAAAGTACTTTAACATCACATTTCTTCAAGTGATTTGGAATTTTGGTTTGTAGGATCATTTTGAGGGAGAGATGTTTTCTCTGTTGCTGTTGGCTTCTTAATATGTTTCCCCCCCACCCCGTCTCCCTTAACTCACCCCTCTTTCTTCTCGTCCCTACCTATTTAACAGTGTGATGCTGACTGCACCTGGTATCTTGGCCCCACTGCCTCCCTAGGTCTGCTATTAGCTATAGTCTCAGGCAGCACTTGATACCAGTATTATTTCCGTCTCCCTCAGTGAATTTGACTTTGGTCCTCCTTCTTTGTGCAACACATTTTTTCCTCTTTGTTTCATAGGAGTCAAACTGGTAACCACTTCTTATAATGTCCAGTAAGTTTCAGCCCCACATACTGCTTTGTATTTCTGTTCCATGGGAATTTTTTATCTTGTTATTGAGTCAAGAATTTTGAGTTTTCTATTTTATTTCTCACTGCTACAATTTTGAGCCAATGGAGCGCTCTTGATTCAAAGTCTCACTCATTACTTACCGACAGAGACTTCTTGTACATATATATGTAGGTTATTATATATGTATATGTGGAGAGATTAATTTCTTAGTGCAAATTGATTAAAAGAAATGCTATATAGAAGAATGTGTGTTAGTTTTTGGACCCATTGACATCCAAGCAGATTATTCCCTTTCCTCCATTGTATCCTATAGAGAGCAGTCCCCTAGCTTTTTGGCATCAGGGACTAGTTTTATGGAAGGCAATTTTTCCATGGATAGGGGTGGGGGTGCAGATCATCAGACATTCAATTCTCCTGAGACGTGTAGCAACCTAGAGCTCTCGCAAGTGCTCTTCACAATAGGGTTCACCCTCCTGTGAGAATCTAATGCGGCAGCTGATCTGACAGAAAGCTGAGCTCCACTGGCCTTCCACTCACCTCCTGCTGTGTGGCTGGGTTCCTAACAGGTCACAGTCTAGTACCAGTCCACTGTTTGGGAGTTGGGAATCCCTGCTATACAACACTATTTTTAAAACCATTTTTCATCTTTACCAGATTAAATGAAAAATTGTTCTTCCTATTATTTTTATTGTACATTTTTCACCATTTTTATTGAGATACAATTTATATAAAATGAGATTCATAGTATTACATACACAGTTAAGTGAGTTCTGACAAATGCATACACCATGTAACCCCTGCCTCCATCATGAGATTTAGCTTTTAATCACTCTAGAAAGATCCCTTTATTTTCCAGTCCATCATATAACCACCTAAAGAAACCATTATTTTGATGTATTCCACCACAAATTAGTTTTGCTTCTTTTAGAACTTTATATAAATTGGCTCATACAGTCTTTTGTGTCTGAATTCATTCACTGGCATAATGATTTTGAGGTTAATTTATCTTATATGTATCAATAGTTCATTCCATTTTATTTTTTAGCAGTATCCCATTGTAAAGGCATGTTACAATTTATTTACCCAATGACTTATTGATGACTATATGTGATGCTTACAATTTGGGGATGTTAGGGCTGTCTAAGTTTTTCATTTTTCAACCAATTGCTGTCACATTATTTATAAAAAATAAAAAAGCAGCAGCTTATGCAACTATAATAATATACCCCAAAACAAAAACAAAAAATTCTTGAACCATTTAGGAATTCTTTCACTTTTAAGCAATAGAATATTTGACCAACAGTGATTTAGATAATAAAAACATTTCTTGAGCCTTAACAAGAATTTTGAAGATGTGCAGTTTCAGGGTTTCAGCATGTTCTTAATGAACCGAATAATTTTTATTTTTAATTCCATCACCCTTAGTATATTGATTTTCTTATATTTGTGACCTTATGCTTGCAAGATGGTTTCAAAAACTCCAAGCTTTATGTTCCTGTTCATTGCAAGAAATGGGAGCATGGGGCAGTTTCAGCATGTTCTCTTCTATGTCTTTATATAAGAAAGAAAAGTTTTGCCAGAGCTCTGTAGCAGACTTCCGTCATGTCTTATTGTCCTGAATTATGCCTCAAGAGCAGCTGGGAAAGGGAACAACATTCTAAGATTGGTGTCTCGTGAAACAATCATGTTTCATCACTTGGGACTGTCATGTCAGACAGATTAGGATTCTTTTAGTAGAGAGATTAGAGGGAATAACTGATAGATTTGGAAATAAAAGTGTTTTTCACAATACTTTTCCTTTATCTCTTTTTATTATTAAATATTTCTTTATTAATAAATATTTCTTCTTAGCTTCTACTATCTCAAACAATTTTTAAAAATGCGATTCCTCTAATGGCACCCTTAGAGACATATACATAACATTTTTATTTCTTTGTGTGTATGTTTTCAAGGAGACAATAGAAAAGTAAACATCTACCATTAGGGTAAAATGTAATGCTCCAAATTTTTTCCTTGGATTTTGATATCTTGTCCATATTGAAGAGCTGTTCTACAAATATTAAGATTCCCTACCAGCTTCACTGTGTCTTAGGAGGAAATATTCCCAATCCTCTGTTCAACTTTTCCATATTTCTTAGGTCAACCGTTTTTGTTATAACTCAAAATATTATATTTAATATATCCCAGCTGTATAAGAGTAACCTTGAATTTAAGATATGATAGACTAAAAAGAAAAGCTTTTATCACAACTTCCTATGTACATTTTCATCAGTTCATATGGTGCACATCTGGACCTTTGATAGCTGTGTTTTGTAAAAACCTGATATATTCAAAATTAATTTTAAAATCTTATGTTTTTCCCCAGTCATTTAAAAAGATAAATGATGATAAACGTAATCATGAAACTATTGGTAAAAGTTTTTTGAAGATGATGATAAAGGTGTATCTTAGAATCTAAATTTGCTGTATTAAAAAAAATTGTTGGAAAAAGAGCAGAAAGAAATTAACAATTACTGAACACTTAAGACATTCCAAGCAATAAGCTTGGTGCTTTGCATGCTGTCTTTCATTTAGTTCTCCCAAAATATCTGTGAAGTAGATCTTATTTGTTATATGCAGCTGAGAAAACCGAGGTTCAGAGAAGATATTTGTCCTAGGTCACATTAAAAACAAAACAAAAACACAGTAAGAATGATTTCTACCATGAAGGCAAATCCAAGTTCTATGGATTTATTTTTATTCAGATAAAAATTAATGAATAATGAACAACCAATAAACACCCCAGAGAAGCCAAATCAATGCAAACATAGGTTGTATTCGATAACTTTTTTTTATGTTGGAGAAATAAAAAATAGAATTTAGAAAACCCAAGAAAACATACAATTTAAATGTAAAATGTGTCTCCCACTTTATCATTATTTTTATCACTAGCAAATAGTTTATTGTGTTCTAATATCTAGCTGTGTTTACTTCTATTCCACCAAAGGCACATGCCAGATGGATTTAGGAAGGTATAATTGAATAAAATTTGTTCTTTAATCAGCATGCCAAATAGGCTGGAAAAACACAGAGTACCAGAATGGCGATGTGAAAAATTCACTATACTTTGAATCCAGTAGAAATGTAAAACAAACCTAAAACAAAAATGTCACATAATGTGGACAGAGAAAGCACTTGCAGGACGAAGCATCAAAAGATTTAACCCCAGTGTATTTTATTAGACACTGTCAGGCAAAAAGGAACTGTGATAAAATAATAGACAATAGGAGTGATAAGAGTGAGGAAAAGGGTGAGGGAGGGTATATGTTGGAAGTGAAAAAAAAAAAAAAGAATAAAGGGAATGGACTGCGTGTTTAATAACAGAAAAGTGGGGATCTTCCCATACAGATGGTGATCAGTAGGCAGACCTTTACAGACAAAGAAAAGTATGATCTTGCAGCTATGAAAGAAAGTTAATGGATGGATGGGAAAAATCTCACCATGGTCAGAGTAACAGAAGAACAAAACTGCTTTGGCAGAGGATTTTTAGGCCAAGTGCATGCCAAGAAGCAAATCTGAACAGACTGAGCAAATAACTTTTGAGACTAAAGCCTGTGTGTGTGTGTGTGTGTGTCTGTGTGTGTGTGTGTGTGTGTGTGTGTGTGTGTGTGTGTGTATACACTTGGGTATTTTGGCATGGAGGTAAGAGTGTTCGAAGGCACTTTCCTGGAATCTTGATTTTATTGTCTGATAGTTGAAATATTACTGCTAAATGATGTAGATTGTTAAATTTACATTCATTTAAATACGGTATTTATTTATTTTAATTCACAAATTAAAATGTATATATTTATTGTGTATAATATGCTTTTTTGCAATATATACATTGTGGAATGGAGCTAACTGACATATGATTTCCTAACGTACTTAATTTTTTGGTGGTGAGAACACTACAAGTCTACTTTCTCACCAATTTCAAGAACACAACAGCATGATATGAATTATATCATGCTGTACAATAGCACACTTGAAAATATTACTCCTATAAAGATAAATTAATAATCACCAAAAACACATGTCTTCCCTTCTGCTCTGCCACTGAAGTGTTTCTGTCGGAAAGTTAGCTAACTGGCTTAGAAGAAATATTTCTTTAAAAATCCAGAGGAATCATGCATAACTTAACAATATAAAATAACCCAATGAATTTTAGTTTCCCCTGATTGTTTACTTTTTATTGTTATGAATAAATTTCAAACATAGAATCTTACATTTTTTGTTGAGTAAGATAGTATTTACAGAGATTATTAAAGAGCAAAAGAAGATTTAAAGTCTATTTAATATACTTCCTTCATTTTATGGACTGAGACCTAAATAAATTGTGATTCAGATTTGCTTTTTTTATATGTTATCTTTTCTTTCACAACTTATTTCAGTTAGTATTGACTTTTAAAGTTTCTCTTTAAGTTGTTGAAATTGAGATGCTGATTCATTTCCTAACTTCATTAGAACAAAAAAAAACCCTCTTTTTTCTTTTTCACCTTAGAGAAGGAATGATGAAGTGATTATCATTAAGGAAATCAAATATCTTTGTATTCAGAGTATTTAGCATTTCATTCTCTGATAATAGAACAGGGCTTGAGATTTGGGGAACAACAGTCATTCATTCATTTAACCCATACGTGGCATATTTGTCTTGTAGATAAAACGCAAATTTACATTATGCATCTTGAAACCCAAAGATGTTGGGTAAAAAACCACTAGCATGTTCAAAATTCTTTGATAGGTTGGGAAAACTACTGAATGAACTCTGACATCCTCTGATTAGCACAAAAAGCCTCTGTGTCTACTGTTTGCTCCTCTGCTCTATTTTTTCTTTGTCTACTCCCTTCTCCTGCTCACTCTCCCAGACTTTTATTTTTTATGACTGTCTTGAAGTTCCCAGAATTTGTCATGCTTATAGTATTTTCTCTGCCTAGATTGTATCTCATTCCTTGAAAATCTCAGGCAAACTTCTAACCATTTTTTTCTAGTCTCATGCTAAAGTCTTCCTCACTGGGAAGACTTGGTTCCCTTCAAGGCAGACTTAATTGTTCCACCCAAACGATTTATTTATATCCTATTAAGGAAAACACTTCCATGTATTTATCTGAATGGTTGTACCTTTATCAGACTATGAGTTTCTTAAGAGCGGGACCAAATCTTTTGTTTCTTTAGAGGCCCCACAGAGATTGTATCATATATGACAGAATCCAATACATGTAAATTGAATAAATCTATTTTAATAAATGAACTAGGCCATCTAGTACTATATTTGGATATAGATACAGGACAAAACTTATTAAATAAGTCTTATTGCAGACAAAAGGTACAATTCATTGATGACTTGTGCTAGAAGAAAGGGATTTAGATTAACACAAAAATTACATGAAAATATTAATCATATGCTACCTTTCTCCATAATACATCAGAGAATGTTTAAAGAAAATTAAAGACACAGAGATACTTTTTGTCAAATCAAATCCCACTGAGAAGTATAAGCAAATGAGGCTAAACCATGTAAAATTTCTCAAATAAATATGGACAAGGCACTTTTAAGTTTCTAGAAAACTTTGCCACTGGAAAATCAAATGAAAAATGCATTGTCAAAGGTATAGCATATTAATATCTTACCATTGTGTGGAATTTAGTTTATAAACTCTTTTTACATTATATTATTTGATCCTCACAACCATGTTAAAGTTGGCCTAGTAGATCCTATTCCAATTAACTAAGTCAAGGAAGGCTTAAGAGACTTTCCCAAGTCTTGCCAATAATTGCCCTCACTGCAGTTATGTGCCATAGCTACTCATTAAAACCAGGTCTTAGGACTCTACATACTGCATATCCTCTAGTATAGAGTTGCCACTTGAATATACACATTCACCTACCTCAAATCAATGTCATGATAATTATGGAAAATGCCCAGTGAAGAATCATTCATTATAGTTACATATCTGGGCTCTCAGCTCTTTATTATTCACCATACTTGTATGCTCAGACAAAATTATCTAAGTGAGACTGCCTTGTCCACCTAGGGCAACACAATTTTTATGATTGCGCTTAGGTCAGATATACACAGTCCAGATGCCACTGTATAATGTGCTAGACCTTTCACTTTGGATTTCATAAATTTATTAAAATATTTGTTCAAAACCACCTTGTGGTATGATAATCTCATACATTAAAAAATATGTAGACATCCATAAAGAACTACAAAAAATATACAGAATTCTGAAAAGTCACAGTTCCTAAGATCACCCTCATTTCAGACACAAATTACAAGTTCAGGGTGTTCTCAAAACCACCTTCGGTTTTGATAATTCACTAGAAGGATTTATAGACTTCACTGAAAACTATTATAATCACAGTGACAGTTTATTACAGAAAAAAAATTAAAATCAGCCAAAGGAAGAGGCACATAGGACAGAGTCCAGTAAGGTTTCAAGCATGAAACTTCCATTGTCTTTTCTCTGTGAAGTCAAGATGTATTACTCTTCTAGCATTAATATATGCTAATATACATGGAATATTGCTAACCAAACAAGCTTATCTAAGTTTTGGCATTCTCTGGGACTCCGTTATGTAGGCATAATTGATTGACTGATCTCCTATGTGATTGCTCTCAGCCTCTGCATCGATTGATATTGTGTGATCCAAAGCCTCCACCCTAAATTACATTATTGGTTCTGGCATAATTGGCACCCACTCTAGGACAATTGGTTGTGACTGGTCCTACCCTAAAATGCAGTGAAGTCAGTTTTCACCCTAACCAAGGACACTTTTATCAGAAAAGACAGATTACTTTCCAGAAACAAAGGGTAAAAGCCAGACTCTTCTTTGGGCAAAGCCAAATTCTTTACAGCACAAGTAACCCTGTGGCCTTTGGGCAAAGTTCTCTCTTACAACAAAATTATCATATTTGAGCATCCACATTTAATGCAGCTTTTGTCACAGAAACAGTAATAACATTAATATAAATATGCCTAACATTCAGAGGAATCTGTATGGAGGTAAAGATACATTTAAAGAAAAGCCTAATCCACTTTCCATTTTCATAGTTTTGTCCCTTGATCTACCATTATTTGGTAGTAGTGGAAGACCTGATGACTTCTTTTTTTATTCTATCTTTTATTTTAGATTCAGGGGGTTCCTGTGCATGTTTGTTACACAGACATATTGTAGTGGTTGGAATTGGGTCTTAGGTGACCCATTCCTGAAATAGTAAACATTGTACCAAATAGGTAATTTCTGAACCCTAATTCTCCTTTTTACCTCCACCTTCTTGTTGATGTTCCCAGTGTCTATTATTTTCATCTTTTTGACCATTTAGCTGTTGCATATAAGTGAGAACATGTGGTGTTTGATCTTCTGTTTCTCAGTCAGTTCACTTAGGATGAAAATCTCCAGCTCCATCCATGTTGCTGCAAAGGACATGATTTCATTCATTTTTATGGCTGCATAGTATTCTGTGGTGTACATATACCACATTACCTTTATCCAGTAAATTATTTGTGGGCACTTAGGTTGGGTGCATGATTTCGCTATTATGACTCATACACTAGTATGTAAATGAACGTAGGAGTACAGGTATCTTTTTATATGTTGATTTGTTTTCCTTTGGGTAGATCCCTAATAGTTGAATTGCTGGTCAAATAATAATTAAATATTTAGTACTTTGAGAAATCTCTATATTGTTTTCCATAGAAGTTGAAATAGTTTTCAATCCCATCAACAATGAATAAGCAATATTTGTCAATGTGTGTCAATATCTTCTTTTGTTTTGATGATTTTTAAAAAATTTCTGGCTTAATTTCATTTTTTCCCAGAGATCATAAGAGTGAGTTTTTTAGTTTTCACATAGTGGTGAAGTTTTGAGACCTTCTCTTAGTGTTGATTTCTAATTTTATTCCACTGTGGTCCAAGAAGATACTTGGTATAATTTTGATGTTTTTAAATTTCTTGAGGCTTACTTTATGACCAAGCATATGGTCTATATTGGAGGATGCTCTATGCATAGATAAGAAGAATGTATATTTTTCAGTTGTTGAGTGGGAAATTCTGTAGATGTCTATTCGTTTTATTTGGTCTATAGTTCAGTATAAGTTCAATGTTTCTTTGTTAATTTTCTGTCTCGATGATCTGTCTAGTGATGTCAGTGGGGTGTTGAAGTCACCCACTATCATGATATTGCTATTGACATGCTTTCTAAGGTCAAGTATTGCCTGCTTCATGAATTTGAGTGCTTTGGAGTTTGGTGCATATATGTCTAAGATAGTTAAATCTCCTTATTGAATTGCACCCTTTTTCATTATATAATGCCCTTCTTTGTCTTTTTTTTTTTCTTTCTGTTTTTGGTTTAAATTCTGAGCTATCTGACATAGGTCTGATAGAGCAGGCTACTCCTGCTCATTTTTGTTTTCAATTCACCTGATAAATCTTTTTCCACCAATTTTTTCCCATTTTTAAATTTTTTATCTTAAAGATGTGGGGTACAATTTAGGGTTAGATATATAAGTGGTCATCATACAGGTAAAGGTTGGGCCTCCCTTTGGTCTCCATTTTGCATGGCTTGAGATCAGCTACCGTTATTGACAGTTGTGTCCCGCACCCCTCCCCCCAACAGTATCCCACTACTGCCAATCCCTTTCTTATTTATTTTGGTAAATGTTCAGGGTCCACTTATGAGGAAGAACATGTGGTACTTTGTTCTTTGTTTCTGTGACAGAACACTGATAAACTCTAACCTTATCCAAGTTGCTGTGAAATCCATGTTTGTCCTTCTTTATGGCTACATAATATAGTCCATTGTGTATATGTAAAACCTTTTTTTTAAAAATCCAGTTTCAATGGACTGCTCGGTTGGTTCCATGTTTGTGCTACTGTGAATAGTGTTGCAATAAACATGCGCGTGCAGGTATATTTTGGGCAGAAGAGTTCCTCTGGGTATATTCCCAGTACAGGGATTGCTGGGTCATATGGAAGGTCAATGTCTATCTAGTTCTTTTAGAAATTGCCACACTGTCTTCCAAAGAGGTTGCACTAGTTTACATTCCCACCAGCGATGTAGAAACATTCCTTTTTCTCTGCATCCTCGCCAGCGTCTGTTGTTGTTTGTTTTATTAATGACGGCCATTCTTACTGGGGTTAGGTGATATATCAATGTGGTTTTGATTTGCATTTCTCTGATGATTGGTGAGGCTGAGCACTTTTTCATGTGTCTGCTGGCTGCCCATATCTCTTCTTTTGAGAAGTAGCTATTCATGTCTTTTGTCCACTTTTTCATGGGGCTGTTTGCTTTTTCCTTTCAGCACATTTGAGTTCCTTGTAGATCCAGGATGTTAGGCCTTTGTCAGATATACAGTTGGCAAATATTCTTTCCCTGTGGACTGTCTCTCCTCTCTCTTGATGGTTTCTTTTGCTTTGTAGAAGCTTTTCAGATTGGTGAGGTCCCAC
>CAUYQG010214096.1:0-25385 GCA_963574415.1 Tarsius wallacei | reverse complement strand
AAGTTTGATACAAATTTTAGGCTACTTTTAGTTAGGAGAAGGGGATTCAGGTCAAGACGTGGTAGATACAGACATCTGGGTGGCAACTTCTTTGTCCCTGGTCAGGTCATAATGCTTCTATGAATTTTTTTTTTTTTTTTTAGTTGGAGTCTCACTGTGTCACCCAGACTGGAGTGCCGTGGCCGCTCCCAGCCACCACAGCCTCAACCTGCTGGGTTCTGGTGATCCTTCCACCTCAGCCTTCCAAGTAGCTGGAATTACAGGCGCGCGCTACCATGCCCGGCTAATTTTTGATTTATTGTAGAGATGAGGTCTCACCAAGTTGCCCAGGCGGGTCTCGAACCCGCAGCCTCAGGCAATCCACTCACCTCGACCTCCCAAGGCGCAGGATTACAGGCTGAGCCACCGAGCCCGGCTCTTCTATGAATCTTTAACATAACACTGCTGTTTGTGTATATACCTTCCTTATCTCTTCAGGGGTTAATTTGGGGAAGGAACTGTTATGACCAGAGTGCGAGAAGGTAGATTGCCATTATGCAGAGAATTTAATTAAGAGTCCTTTATGCTGGCGACCAAGAGCAAACTATTGTCCTAAAGGGCTCTCGGCTCCGAGTGAAGCAGGCGGTGGGCTTAGAAAGGCAAAAACCACAAGGATACATAGCAACTTAGCAACCGTAGCCACCATAAACTAGCAACTTAGCAACCAAAATGGGAACTTGTGATTATTAGGGAGTTTTGATTAACTTTATGTCCCAGGCACAGCTGGTGACTGGACCAATTAGGGCAGTTACGTGGAGACAAGGTGGAAGAACTACTGTACAATGGAGTTACCTTGGTTAGGTCATGAAGTTACCTTGGTTAGGTCACTAACAAAATACAGGCTTATAATATGAGAACGTAACAGTGGAGTTTTGCAAGGCGTAGCATTTGAGTTTAGTTAACAAACCATACAATTACACGGAATTTGTGGCTAGGGAGTTTCCAAACGGCCAGGAGAAACAGTTTATGGGAAACAGGAATGTGGGTCTGTGAGTACAAGGAACTTATTTTAGTTACACGCGGGCAGTGGTGGTGGGGGTATATCTGGGTAGCAAGCAGCTAAGATGGAGCGTTTTTAACAAAAATGCAGTTACTTATATTAAGCAAGCTGTTACAGGCTATGTATGTAATACATACATGTTTTATGTTTTATGTTTTACAGACATTTATGTCTTACAGGCATTTCAGAACTATTCTCATCCTTACTTTAAACTGTAAACTAAGTTTCTCCCATAGTTAGCTTGGCCTATGTGCGGAGATAAGCAAAAGCAGTTAACCTAAAAAATATCACCGTGGGGGAGGGAATTCAGGAGCAAAGTGGAGCTAGTCGTGCAAGGTAGTCATGTGATCCCTGTTTTCTTTGGAGGCCTACACCCCCAGGCAACGCACGCCAGAGAGATCCTGAACTAAAATGAGGAAGGAAGACTCGGACAAGGGCTGGCGGAAGGACAGCAGCTGCCTACAGAGGCAGACTTGTTCCAGGAGATACAGTTTAGGCAGGTGGTCACTGGAAACAGATCTGAAAGCTGACTCTTACTTGTACTGTGTCCCCTTGGGGAAATCGCCAGTTTGTATCTGAATGACAGTGTCAATCATGCAGATGTTCCCAGCTTCCCAGATGTCTGCTTCTTACGATGTAACCTGAATCTACCCAGCCCTCTTTTTGAAAAAAGTCAATATGAGAAGATCTTAAATACATACAAAAAACGATACAAAAAATTCCAGCTACAACGATCATTAACAGAGATACTTTTATCTATACCATCTACCCAACCTTCCCACTGGATTGCATGGAAGCAAATTCTAGGCATTGTATCAGTTCAACTCTAAATATCTGTATGTATCTCTAAGACAAAGAGACTTTAAAAACACATGACAATATTATTATCTCACCTTTAAAAAATTCCCTCGTATCAATAGCCAATCAGCAATCAAATTTCCCCAATTGTCTCATAATTTTTTTTAAAAAGTTGCTTTGAATTGAATCCAAAGTCCACACATCACATTTGATTATTATGTCTGTCACCTCACCTCATTTAATTGAAAAAGAGAGGGCTCTAATTTATTTTTTTAAGAAACAGAATTGTTTTTCTGGATTTTTCTGATTTCATTTTCATGATGTCATTTAAAACATTCCTCTTTTTATGTTTTTTCAGTAATACAATTCCCCAACTATTTAATCTGATTCAGGTTTTGCATTTCGGCAAAAATATTTAATAGACATGGCTGTGTGTGTCCATCTGGAATCACATAATGGTGGTCCCTCTATATGAGTGAGCACTGCTGGTCATTGCCAGATGCACTACTTATAACAATTAGGGACTTGCAAACCAGTGATATTCCAATGCTTATATTTCTTCCCTTTATCAAGCAGAATACTTCTACAGAAACTTTTCTTCACCAACTATTTGGTTATACCAAAGTACTGTTTGTACAGGAAAGGACCCAGCTCTTTAAAAATAAAATAAACTACATCTCAGATTGTAGTTTTAAAATTTTAATTTAGGCTTCCGTCATTTATTTTTTGTTAAGAGCCATTCTACAATACAGGATATTTTCCTTTTCAAAGGACTCTGGAAATTAAATTATTTCTGGTTTTAAGTCTTAAACCAGCCAATGTTTAAAAAAAATACAACGAGTAAGTACACAATGGAATACTACACATCCATAAGGAAAGACAAAATTAGGAACTTCGCAGCAATTTGGATGGATTTAGAGTCTGTAGTACTCAGTGATCTATCACAGAAACAAAGAGCAGAGTACCACATGTTTTCACTCATAATCGGACCCTGAATAATGATCATAATACTATGAAAAAAGGGATTGGCAGTAGAGGGAAACTTCCAGGGGAGGAATGGGTGGGCACATTTCATCAATAAGGATACCTGATCTCAAACTAGGCGAAGTGGGGACCAAAGTGAGTCCCAAACGTTACCTGTACAATGATCATTTGTATATCTTATCCTGAATTATACCCCACATCTGTAAAATAAAAAATTTTTTTAATGTAAAAAAAATGATTTGGCATGTGACTACTGTGAGATTTGGCGTTTAATCTCTTTTTCTAATTTCCATTGTTTTTTTTTTTTGTAGCCAAAAGGGTCTCAGAAGATTAGGATATACATACTCACTTAGTGATCCTATTCCCAATCAGACACTATACAATGATGAGTATGTCTGGAAATCGTTTTCTAAAGAAGATTTGATCAAAACTGGGACTTCAGGAGGGATCAAGAGCCACAAATCTCACCTCAACCAAGTAAGATAATACCTACATATCTGTTGACTTTAATGCAGTATCAACAATCTGTAAGAATGAGAGTTGAATATGTCACAAAGACCCTTTGTCTTCTATAGTCATGGGATACATGATTCTTCTCAGACTATTTCCTGCTTCTCACACCTATTTCTAAGCCCTTCTCATGTATCCCCTAGGGATTTCTTATATGCCTTTTTAAAATTAAAGTGAAATTTACTAATAAAAAGTTAACCATTGTAATGTGAACACTTCACTGGCATTTAGTACACCCATATTGTTGTACAATCATCATTTCTCTCTTGTTTGAAAATTTTTCAACATTGTAGAAGGAAACCCTATATCCATTCAGCAGTTACTTTTTACTTTCCTGTCTCCTGGCCCCTGGCAACCACCAATCTGCTTTTATCTCTGTGGATTACCTATTCTGGATATTTTATTTTATTATTTATTATTATTATTTTTTGAGTTGGAGTCTCTCTGTCGCCTAGGCTGGAGTGCAGTGGCATGCTCACAGTCACTGCAGCCTCGACCTGCTGGGCTTAGGCGATCCTACGCCTCAGCCTTCCAAGTAGCTGGAATTATAGGGCACACCACCATGCCTGGCTAATTTTTTGATTTATTGTAGAGACGAGGTCTCACCAGGTTGTCCAGGCTGATTTCGAACCCCTGGACTCAGGCAATCCTCTCACCTCGGCCTCCCAAAGTGCTACGGATTACAGGCTTGAGCCACTGCACCTGGCCTCTGGATATTTTTTTATATGTGGAATCATCAATAGGTGAACTTTTGTGTCTGGTTTCCTCCACGTAGCATGATGTTTTCAACTTTCATCCATGTAAGGAAGTTTCAGTTTTCATTGTTTTTAATGGTTAAATACTATTCTGTCATATGGATATACCACAATTTGTTAATCCATGTATCCATTGATGGACATTTGGGTTGTTTTCACCTTTTAGTGATTGGACTTTGTGCTGCTATGAATGGGCATGTGTTTGGCGTTGTGTTTTGTATACTCTCAAGCTTCTATGGTTTTTTAAATCATTTCCTTGTTTCTATCTAGAATGCTCTTCTTGTGTCCACCAAGAAACTCTGATATTTGTTCAAGGCTCAGCTTAAAGGGAGTCATCTCTAAGTCCTTTCTCTTCTGGATGGAAATAACTGATCCTCCCTCTGTGTTTTCTTGGCATTGTATACCCTTCTCCTATCATAAAAGGCAATGCTTAATTGCAGTAAACAGTTTCATGTACTTATCACCTGGGCTGGAACCACTGGGATGCATTTGGACAAGACCGAACATGTTCAAGGTGGTATGGTCATAGGCTGGATGCATTCAATAGATGATAAGATGGAAGGATTTGATGACTAAAAGAATGTGAAAGATGAAGAAGAGAAAAGAGAGAAAGATACTCGTATTTCTGACTTGGACAGCTGGGTGTATGAAGATGCTGTTTCCTGAGCTTCAGAACATGGTAGAAGACCAGGTTTGGTGAAGAAGGGCATAGGCCAAAGCGTGAGTTTACCTAAAGATGTGTTGGTTGGGAATATGTCCAACAAGCAGTTGAATATACAGGTCTGCAGCTCATGTGAGAGATATGAGCTGGATATGTGGACTTGAGGGTTATGAGAGCATACACAGGTAACCCACTTAACTTGGGGCCTCATGACACCCATTCATTATAACCTATTTATTTCTTAAATGTTTTTCTTAATATTTTAAAATTAATAGGAAAGAGTTGGCACACATACATAACTATATAATTTTCCCTTCCTGAGTGCTATTGAAGGCTCTCAGCCAATGGGAGCTAATGTGACAGATTGTCCTGTGTGTCCTCAGCCAGTGAGAGCTACTGTGACAGATTGTCTTGTCCTCAGCCAATGAGAGCTGGCGTGGCATACTGTCCTATGTGTTCTCAGCCAATGGGAGCTAGTATGGCAGACTGTCCTGTTTGTTCTCAACCAATGAGAGCTAGTGTGACAGACTATCTTGTCCCTAGCCAATGAGAGCTAGCGTGGCATACTGTCCTGTTGTTCTCAGCCAATGGGAGCTGGTATGGCAGACTCCTGTTTATTCTCAACCAATGAGAGCTAGTGTGACAGACTGTCTTGTCCTTAGCCAATGAGAGCTAGTGTGGCCGACTGTCCTGTGCCTTCTCAGCCAATGAGTATTCACATGCCAGACTACAGTCCCTATTAATCTAAACATTGAATATCAACATATGCCAACATCACACAAGAAGAAACAACCATATATTATCTGTCTCCTACAGTCTTGCCAGACACCACTTATAGTCTAGTGGAAGGGCTCTAACCTGAGTCTGAGTCTCTGGATCCAGCTGCCAATTTATAGGCAATATATGGGCAGGAAAAACTTGTTAAGCGAGTGTGCAATCCACAAAATCCAGACTGTGGGGTCCTCTGCACTTCAAATGGCTTCTTCAATAGATGCATTATGTTGGTAATTGGTTTCTCCAGTAGATAAATTGTAAGGGAAAGAAGGTAATCAAGAGGAGACTTGGAAATCAAAAGAGACTTAAAAGAAACATTTGAGACCGTGAGTGTACATAACTATTTTGGAGGAATTTCAGTGTCAAGGGAAACGGAGAACTAGCTTAGTAACTGGCAGGGGGAGTAGAGTGAAGACAGGGTTTTCTTTTATTTTTATTTTCATTTTTATTTTGAGTTGGAGTCTCAGTTCGTTGCCCAGGCTGGAGCACAGTGGCACACTCCCGGCCACCCCAGCCTCGACCTGCTGGGCTCCAGTGATCCTTCCACCTCAGCCTTCCAAGTAGCTGGAACTACAGGTGCGCGCTACCATGCCCGGCTATTTTTTTTTAATTGTAGGGATGAGGTCTCGCCAAGTTGCCCGGGCAGGTCTCGAACCTGCGGACTCAGTCAATCCACTCGTCTCGGCCTTCCAAAGTGCTGGGATGACAGGCTGAGCCACCGAGCCCGGCCAGGGTTTTCTTTTTAAGACAGGAGAAATAAAAGCGTGCCTAGATACTGCTGGCCATGACCCAGCAGAGAGAGAGGGACGTTGAAGTCCAAGAGAGAAGGGGGAATTGCTGGAGCGATTTGCTGGCTTGGACTAGGCAGATGGGGCTCTGGTGTCTGGGGAGGGGGGCTGGTCCTGCCGGGAGCCGTTGTCACAGCATGTGTGAGCATAGGTGCGGTGCCTGGGACGTGGTGTGGTGGGCTGTGGAGATTCTCTGCTGGTGGCTTCAACTTTCTCAGAAAAATAGGAAACCAAGGTCCTGAGAAAGAGGGAAGATGAAAGAGGGGCTGGGGGTCTCACGCATTAGAACCATGAAATCTCCTTGGCGGTGAAGTCGAGACAGGGCCTGCCGTCCCTGTCTTTCAGAAGTTTCTAAGGCTTTTGCACGGGAGGCAGGGTTTCTCTCTGGGGTTCCCAAGCGGAAGCCAACCACTGTCTCTGCTCCTTGGAATGTCTGGCCAGACTAGAATTAACGTGGGTTTTCTCCCCTTCTGATTTTGTCTGTGGATTTCTGGTTGGAAGCACAACGTTTTGACATTCTCAGTCTCTTTTTCTTTTGCCTTCCATGTGAACAGTCAAGGAAATGCACAAAGTATCCATGTTTTAGCAAGGAAAACCAAGGGCCCCTTTGACAGCCTTCCTGCACACACGTGATCCCAGTGTGGTAGCTGGGTGCAAGGGACTGCAAGGAATGCGTGCTCACAAACAATCATATCCTTGATTTCATGAGATGAACCCATATGGCTTTTCTTGTGTTTGCCTTGATAGGGTGTTTTTCAATGGACGCTGCCACCAGGTCAACCAACGGGGGCACTCAGAAGCTGCCTCTCTTGGAAAATCCCTGCTTCGATGAAAGAAGTGAAGAAGGCACTCTCAGATCAGTTTATCTCCCTCACTAAGAGAGACTTTGTGGACAGAACGCAAGGTAAACGTGTGTGTTTTTCTTTCCGCCCTGGTCGTGTGCTGGGCACTGGAGATGCAGTGGTCAGCAGCTTGGAGGTGGTCTTGTCTCTCGAGGGCCTCACAGTGTAGACTCAGCAACAAGCCACTTCGCAAACAAATCCGTCAAGTAAAAAAAGGTGCTCCTTGTGAGAAATGCAGTTGCTGTGGGTGACGGGAGGACATCACAGCCTCAAGTGGAGGGGGGAGGTCAGAAAAGGCTTCCCTTGCCGGGCCCAAAGGATGAAGAGGAATCAGTCAAGCAAACACGTACATGGGAGAGAGTACCAGTTGGGATCCAAAAAACCCAGAACTCTTTCTGGTGGGTGGGCTTCTCCCACTAGGGAAGTGTTCTAGAAACCCATCGGCGTCAGTGTACCAGCTAGTGTTGTTGTGAGAGGTTGCGTTTGGCTTCAGTGAATTTGTTTTTGTTTTGGTTTTTTGGAGATTCTTCCAACACGTTTGCCCATTTCCTGATGGGTAATTTATCAGCGCACCAGCCCATACTGTGCTCAGTGCTCAGCAGTTTTTGACCCCAAAATGGCACGACCCCTGTGCCCTGCCCTCCCTAATCGCCTGATCTTGCCTTGAGCAACTTTCTTTTTTTGTTTCCCCGATGAAAAAAGTCCCCAAGGGGAAATGATTTGCCGACATGGAAGAGGTGAAACCAAAAATGGCAGAAGCACTAAAAGGCCTCCAAATGGATCGTTCAAACCCTGTTTCTGAGCAGTGAAAAAAGCATCTCGATAGGTGTATTGCATCCAACGGAGAGTGCTTTGAAGGTGACTGAAGTGTAAACCTGTAAGAAGAAATACACAGTCTTTTATAAGTAAATTCTGGTTCTTTGGGGCTCCCCCCTTGTATTGTTGCAGGATTGGAAAGCCCTAGAGGAATATTTGAGGAACGAAAAGAGTTTCAGTATGAATTCGGCTATCTAGGGAGAGCTGAGAGGGGAGACCAGCGTTGGCAGAGACCCTCCCGTCTGGAAGGGTCTTGCGAGACGGACGGCTGAGTTTATCCTGGGAGCTATTAAGAGGCTTTTATTCGGGCAGCGACACAATTCAGATGTAGCTTCAAGAAGCCTCGTACTGGCTGGAGAGTGAAGGACACAGGTGGCCCATCCTGGAGGAAAGAGCCTGATGGCTCCTGGTGGGGGGCTGTCAGAGCAGCCCAAGGAGGAGAAGGTGGTTTGACGCAGGGCAGTGGCAGTGAGGGTGGAGGCAGGATCAGCAGGGGGAAGGTGATGGCAGGGACTACGGCTTTGGGGCTCACATTTTTGTGTCACCTCTACCCACCCCAGTGCCTGGCTCATCACGGATGATGAAAAGAAACATCGATTGAACAGATAAGTGCATGACAAGGATGAGTGACTGATAGATGACAAGAATAAGGAGCCGGGGGTCCTGTGTGAATGGTACCTTCTGTAGATAAGTAAGGAAACCAAGGAGTATGTGGCAAGGGCCATTTTCTTCTCTCCCTGGGTAGAGAGGAAAAATCTAGCACGTCCTTCATGCTTCCTGGGAGAGCACACGTCCCCTTCTGGGATGGGAGCTCTGCTATGCAGATTTTCTTCTGCGAGAAGCTAGATTCCCCCATGATTCACTTGGCTCTGCCCTTTGGGTTCTGTAGCTGGGAGTGCTTTTGACTGGTTTTCTGTAGGGTGGGTAGAAATGTCACCATAACTTTGTCGCTACCTTGCCCCCATGTCTCAAGGGTCAAAAACGAACTCGATGTATACAGACACCTTTTCCATAAATGACATATTTGCTGACACAGTGTGATTTTGTTCTTGCATATCAGCAGGACTTTGCTTTATTGAGAATTCATGAAAATTGATTGTAGATATTTTAAAACTCAAGCACAGAAACCTTTCCCTAAGTTACTGAGGAAACAACCCACTCTGGCCACCGCTCCAAGCCACATGACAGAATGGCGGCTGGCATGCTGGTGTTCTCCTGGCTCTTTGGTGACAAAATAAGAAGACCCAACACCAGCTGAGGGAGGCTGGCTGCTGTGTGGACTCTGAACACGAATCAGGAGCACTGAGGCCCCTTGTCCTGCTGAGACTTTCTGAGTATCAGGAGAGGATAATGACGAATGTCTCGGGGCCTGCGTGTCTCTGCCTCCATCCTCTGCCTCTCATCCCAAGAGGCCCATCACTTCCTGTGAAATGTGGGTCTGTCTTCTCTCCCCTGGACAAGGTCTCTGCTTCTGAAGCTATCTGGCCTTTTCTCCTGCGTCATCTCTTCATCTTAAAGTATTGATCCTGCCCCACCATCACACACATTGACTAGTATGTCCCGTCTAGTTTATTCCAAATGAAAACAGAAACAAGAGCTCTCCCTCGACCCTACGTCTTCTTTTGGGTGCCGTTCATTGCTCTGCTGCAGGCTCATAGTGTTGTAAGTGAACACATTTAATCTCCACAACATGAAGCTATTACCTCCAAAGAAAAGGAATCCAAAAAACACAGAGAGAGGTTAAGTCCATCTGCTCAGGCTCGCCCAGCCAGTGACGGGTGGAGTCTAAGATTTGAGCCCAGGCAGCCTGACTCCCCTGATCTGAACCACCTCCTTCATGGTTAAAATTGCTTTCAGGGTCAAGTTATACATGCTGTTTCCGATTCCTCACTTCTCATTTCCTTTTTTTAAAATTAAAATGCACTTTTAATCAACTGATTTAGGTATATACTTAAATATTACTTAAAGACTTACAAAGAAATAACAGCAGTTCCTGGACCCACCCTTCTCTACCCCACTGCTATTCCCCATTGGCAACCAATTCCGGTCCTTCTAATGTTTCTTCTTATGTGATTCCCCATATTCTTTTTTTTTTGAGTTGGAGTCTCACTCTGTTGCCCAAACTGGAGTGCAGTGGCCGCTCCCGGCCACCGCAGCCTCGACCTGCTGGGCTCCAGCAATCCTTCCGCCTCAGCCTTCCGAGTAGCCGGAATTACAGGCACGCGCTACCATACCCAGCTAATTTTTTTATTTATTGTAGAGATGAGCTCTCACTAAGTTGCCCAGGCGGGTCTCAAACCCGCGGGCTCAGTCAATCCACTCACACGGGATTACAAGCTGAGCTTCTTCGCTTGTCCATTTTAGACATTATATTACAGACCTTCTGTTATCGTGGCTGAGAATTTGGCTCTCCTGTAACTTTCTTTCTCACCCTCCACCATCCTTTCAATGTAATTATGTTACAAATTTTGTTTTAGATTCTGTTGCTAGTGTTTGCGTTAACATTTGATGCTACGACATAGTGTGATTACATAACATGACATAGAATGAGTATGTAAACATGTACTGCTGAGACAGGTTGTATTTCGTGACTGTTTCTTTTCCTTTTTTAAAAATTTTATTTCAAATTTTGTGTTAGACTCTGTTGCTAGTGTATACGTTAACATTTGATGCTATGACATAGTGTGATTACATAGCATGACATAGAATGAGCATGTAAACATGTACTGCTGAGATAGGTTGTATTTCATGACTGTTTCCTTTCCTTTGGTTTTTTTTTAAATTATATTACAAATTTTGTGTTAGACTCTGTTACTAGTGTATACATTAACATTTGATGCTACAACATAGTGTGATTACATAACATGACATATAATAAGTATGTAAATGTATATTGCTGAGATGGGTTGTATTTCGTGTCTGTGCCTTTCCTTTGCTATTATTTTTTTACCAGAGTTAATAATTGACTTTTTATCCATGTGCTTAGTTTTCTTTGTATCTGAACCTCATTTTCTCCATACTTTGTCATACATTTATCAAATTTTTTCCCAAACACGGTCCCAGAAGAGAACAGAGAAAAAAGAGAGAAGAATATTAAAGGTCTAGTGAAGGAAAAAATTCCCAGAACTGAAGGATATGAGTCTCTACATTGAAAGGACTCCTGCATGCCTGACATAACAAATGGCAAAAATAACTCTTACTAATGCTTGAAAGTGTGTAATTTCAGAAGGTCAGGAACAAGGAGAAGGTCTTAAGAGTTTCCAGGGGAAAAAAAAACATCAAGAATTAAAATGGCATCTGTCTTCTTCATAGAAATCCTGGGTGCCAGAAGACGTTTGGAAGAATGTATTCAGAAGAAAAATTATTTTAAACCTAGAAGTCTATATCCAGCCAAACTATGAAGCAAGTAATGAAGAAAAAACAAATTTCCAGATTGGAAAGAATACACTCAAAAAAGTTCATTAGCCAAGCCAGGTGGTTGATACCTGTAAATTCAGTACAGTGGGAGGCTGAGGCGGGAGGATTGCTTGAGGCCAAGAATTCAGGACCAACCTGGGCAACATAGTGAGATGCTGTCTCTATAAAAAATTCAAAAATCAGCTGGGTATGGTGGTGTGTGCCTGTAGTCCTTGCTACCTGGGAGGCTGAGGCAGGAGGGTCACTAGAACCCAGGAGTTGGAGGATGAAGTGAGCTATCACTGTGCCACTGCATTTCAGCCTGGGCAACAGTGAGATCAAGTCTAAAAAAAAAAAGTTATATACCCTTTCTTAGGACGCTACTGGATAGTTGACTGAACCTTGAATCAATCTTCTTACCTTTTCTCTCCCAGTATTTTTCTCTTTGAATTTATGTTATACTTGCTTGAAAAATTCTCTGCTTTTTAGTCCAACTTTTCTATTAAATTTTTATTGCAGCTCTCATATTTTTGTTTCCAAAGCTCTCTTTCTTGCTTTCTCCAATTATTTTTTTAAAGCAGCATTCTGTTCTTGTTTTATAGATGCAATCATTCTCTCACAAATGTTCAGATATTTATGATACACTTAATTTTTAGTGTTTTCATCTGTTCCTTTCACTGTCTATTTTTCTATGAGTGTCTTAAAGATCTAATGAAAATTTTGTTGTCTTCGTATTTACAAGGGAACAGAAGCAGATTTATTACAAAGGTAATAAAACTTAAATATCACTTCTGGGTACTCTTCTTTTTCTTAAAGTGGGTGCACACAAAATATTAAACTTCAGGGCCCATGTAACCTACCGAGGAGTTGCTCAAATATATTAGAAGCTCTGTCCAGAGAGGGGACTCGTTAGAGGGTACTGGACTTGGGTGATGAGAGGATGAGTTATCGATGGAAGGAGATCCCCAGATGCCAATATTTGCAGATCAGTCTCTGCAGAGAGGTAACACTTAGCCCTGGCATTCTGAGAACAGGACTGGGGAAGGAAGGGGTTGGGGTCCACCTGGCTCGTATGCAGGCTTTCACCAGCCTCTTTTTTCCCAGTCCATCATGTCACTCCTCTCATCTTGTACTGTGATTGTGTCCTCAAGTCCGGAGCTTTTGGTTTAGTTTGGGAAGGGACAGTCACACGACTGCGTGGGGTTGAGAAGCTGATCTGGGAAACCACTCTGCATCCAAGCTCTCAGCCAGGCCGGTGTTCAGCCATGAGCCTGGCTCTCTGCCTTTGGATGCGCCGGTGACCTCCGAGTTTGAGCCCGCCAGAGTTCTTCAGCGTGCTTGTCTCACTTCTTTGTTATTCTCTTCTGCAGTCATCTCAGTGTCAGCTTCCTTCGCTTTACTGGACCTCCAATCGGTTTCCATCTTCTAAAAGTGTGCCAACATTTCTAGTGTACGGCCCTTCTGATGGAGTTTGGGGATGGAAGATTCCTGAATGCACGGCTTTCTGTCTGATGGGTTTCATGGGAAGCACTGCTAAGCTTTTGACTTCTCAACCCCTTCCAGTCCAGTTTTGCCTGCATCTAGTCATCGAAACTGCTCCTGTCAAGCACCCGCCCCCGCGACCTTCAGTGGAGATGTTTCCACACCCCCATCATAGCCAACCTTGGAGTGGCGTTCAATGCTGTTGGCTGCCCACTCCTTCCTGGACCACTCCTGTTTGCACTTCTGGATTTCCACACGCTCCTAGGTTCGCCCATCTCTTTGGCTCTTGCTTTCTGGCCATCTTTCTATTTGACCTCTAACTAGGAGACTTTCGATTCCTTTAAAGGACAACTAGCCCAAGGACTTCTGTATGTATCTTTCCCCAAGCCTCCCCTGAGGCCCTTGGCTCCACAGGTTTGGGTGCTGAGTAAAGACCCTCGAGTGTTCCAACTCATCACCTTCTCCTTCCCCGGCAGCTGAGCTTCCTGAATTATCTATCGGTTTCTCCAGTTCTGTCGCCACAAGGCAGATAGATGATCTGCTCCAGCTTTGCTGCCTCCAATCCACTGTCCATACCACAGATGGAGTGAGTTTCCAGATATGCAAATTGAGGTCACTTTATGGCTTAGAACCCATCAGCAACTCCCCGTTGTCTTCGGGATAAAAGCTGGGACATCTAAGTTGGATCATATTATTCTATGGCTTCCTTTCACTGACTTTCTGTTGCACTTGTAGTAACATTCACGTTCCAGTTCCTTCTCTTGGCTTCTAAGGTTCCATTAGACTGGCCCCACTTCCCCCTTCACCAACGCCACCTTGCCCGTTCCCTGGGCCCCAGACACATGGGTCTCTTATTTCCGGTC
This sequence comes from Tarsius wallacei, assembly GCA_963574415.1. Lineage (NCBI taxonomy): Eukaryota > Metazoa > Chordata > Mammalia > Primates > Tarsiidae > Tarsius > Tarsius wallacei. The sequence goes on along the minus strand of CAUYQG010214096.1, from coordinate 11,677 downwards.
CTGAAAGATGCCACCTTCCTTCCCACCTTGGGCCAGTCAGCAGACTGTCCTCTTTACCAAAAACGCTCTTCCCCCGGGCTCTCTGTGATTTCACTTTGTCATTCTGTAGATGTCACCTCCTCTTAGATGTTACCTACTGTTAGACGCCGCCTCCTCTGTGCGACCTTTCCTTACTACGTTGTCTGAAGAGGTGTGCCGCCACCCCGTGTGTCTCCTTCTGGCACTCCGAGGTTATCTGTTACTGATTCTTTTTGTTCTACTCTTTCCCTGACTGTTTGGCAACCTCCCCAGAGGCCTTGATCCACTCAGGGCCTAGTGCAGCACCTGATATAGAGAAAGAGCTCTGTGTTTGCCGAAGGACAGAGGGGGCATTTGGGACTTATACTTTTTGAAGTTAGTTGAGCATGAGATCAAAAGTCTTATGTGTTAGGGTCCAGACAGGGTGAGGGAGGATGGTTAGAGGTGGGAGGGGGGCGCAGCACAGGTAACCTAGAGATCCGAGTAAAGGCAAAGAATTGCAACACACAGAGGTGGAAAAAGATTTATTTAAGAAAGCTTCACACCCTGCCCACCACAGACAGGGAGCAGACCTACACTCTAGGTGAGTGTGGCGTCGTAGCCTCCCAGAGTCCTGGCTTAAATCCTTTCCTTGAAGATGTTGCATGTGACTGCCGTGACTTCCTTATCGAACGCCTGTGGATGTCTTGGAGATCCTGTGACACAGAGACCCACTAATGTCTGTCCGTATTATCATAGCCCCTAGAGAAGGGCATGATAAGGATTCTAATTCTCCTGTATCTTCCTTTTGTAATTACAAGTTTCATGACTCTTGCAATCCTTGACCAATGTATGATGTCTTAAGCCTTGTAAATTCCCTTTACTCTAGGCAAGCTTGATGGCCACTATGAGATACCTCTGATACCTGGTACCAGGAAGTCTGTTTCTGAAAAGATAAAGTCGGCAAAGTTAATTTTACTTAAAGTGTGCATTTCTCCAAAAGCATTGCTTCTGCTTTCTCATCATTGTATTAAGACTTAGGAGGAAGAGTCAAGGAAAATGCATTTCCCACTCTCAGCCTGTCCTTTCGCTTTGTACCTGTAGGTAAACATTAAGGGCCATGAGAAAACATGTGACACATCAGCATTCTTGAAAGATGCCTTTGAGCTTCCAATCCAAGCTGTTCGTTCAGCAGAAGCAAGTTACCTTTTCCCCTTGAGAGGAAAATACCCTGACCCTGTCAAGACTCCCTCCTAAATCTCCGACCTCCATCTGCTTTTCTCCCTCGCCACAGCCCTCCGTGGCTCAGGGCACCGATGTCTCTCCCTCGGATGACCTCTAACCCAACTCCCCAGTCCAGTTCTGCCCCATTAATCCACTCTCCATGTTACAGCCAGAGTGAGTTTCCAGATGTGTCGCTTGGTGTCACCTTGTGGCCTAAAGCTCTTCAGTGACTCATCGTTGTCCTCGGGATAAAGCTGAATGCCTTATATGAATCCTGTGCAGTCTGGATTATTCCAGCCACTGTTCTGCTTCCTTCCTTGACTGCTCCCACATTCATGGACAGGACTGAACTGCCGACCGTCTTCTAGGGCCCCCTCCCCATTCCCATGGCCCCGTGTGCTGTCTGTATAAATGGCTTTCTCCCTGTGGAATCTTTCTCCCTTCTTCTCAGCCTATGTCTCTCTGTAACTTAAGTCTAGACATCAGCTTCATTCCTCTCCTGGAGGCTTCTCTGAGCCCCCACCTTTGGGTGGGTGGCCCTCCCTTTTGTTTTAACAGCCCCTGTTCTTACCTCTGTTGCAGGTCTTGCCACATGACGTTGCCATTGTTTTGTGTGTGTTTGTTTGTCTAATTCTTTGAGCATGTGAAACACAGGGGTTGCGTCTTGGCTTTGTTTTCCCATTACTGAATTAAGACAAATGAGTGGGAATTCGAAAAGGTGCTTGTTTTCACATTCAGGCTTGGAGAACTTGGCTTTGATGAAATGGAAGAGGTGATAGAGACAGTGGACTTGGTTCCCACCTGGCTCAGATTATGTGCCCATGGTCCCAGTGGTTTTGAATGGTCTTTGCTGTAGATTTACTTTTGGTTTGGGCCTTTCTGAAGATGCCGCACCTAATCTTCAGTGGGATAAACTACTCCAGTGCTACTCAAGTGGGAAAGAAACCAGGCTGGTCTGAGTTCAGGAGGGGCAGGTGTGGCCCTCTGAGAGGGGTCGCTGGGTCAGGTTAGCTCTGAGGCATGGCAGTCACTTCTGTCCGATCTTTAGCACCACTGTGGGGGTTTCAGGCGTTGTTTGGGTCTCTTTGTCTCAGGAGCCTCTCTTCTTAGCAAAGTGTGGAGAAGTTCATTAACGTGAAACTTTATAAAGACAGCAAAAACAGTTGAGAAGGACTAAGCCCGTGCTATGGAATGAACAATACATAGTTTGCTAGGGGTTAACTTAAGCAAATGTCACATAGGTGATCACTAGAGTGTGGTTCAGATATTAATTGTTAATCCATAGCAATTATGTTTCTAGGGTTTTTTCTTCACTCATTAATTTTGTAAATATTTAATGAGGTCTATTATTGTGATAAGTACTGAGGATCAATAAAGAGTGAGATTTAATCTTTGTCTTCAAAGGAGCTTAGACTAAGTCTAGGCCCTGAGTGTTCTTTTTCTGCTTCATCTTCAACTATTCCACGTCTGTGCTGGTCCATCTTGGACCAGACATTCAAGGCCCCTCACAGCCTGGCCCCGACTTACCTCTCCCATGCCACCCTCAGCCGCTCCTCCCTGCCCCGCGAGCCCCAGGCTCCCACCAGCCATGGACACTCTGGACACTCTTGGCTTCTTGTTGACCCATGACCAAAGCCCCTGACTGTGCTTCCTTTTATCCTTGTCTTCATCCTCTTCCCCCAGCTCAGGCCTTCTCACTCTCTCTGGGATTCTGTAGCACCTTATTCAAAGCTCTGAGTCAGTGATTTTTAGGAACATGGGAAGGTCATTCACAGTATAAGTGCCTGGGGCCCATTTCTGGAGGTGACCAACACCTGGGCTAGGTTCAGCAGCTGTGTTATGTGATTCTGCTGTGTCACCTGCATGTGAGAGCCACAGTTCCAAGTGTTATGTTTGCAAGCCCAAATATCACCTACGTGGACCCTACTTATATAACAAATCCTACTTGTACACCACAACTCTAAAATTAAAAAAAATTTAAGATGATGGATATCCCAAATACCATGACTTGATCATTACACATTCTATACATGTAGCAAAATATCACACATGCCTCATAGATATGGGCAAATATTACACATCAATAAAAAATTAAAATAAAAAAGACATCACATTCACCATCTGTTTGTCCTGTCAATATCTTTCTAATCACACTTCTCTTAAGATAGAACAATGACTTAGTTATCTATAACCTTGGCAAATAGCTCGAAACAGATATAGGAACTGAAGACATTTGCTGTTGAATGAGAACTCTAGGGAAGAGATATAGATACACTCACAAGTACTCCAACAGAAATTTGGTCGTTTTTTTTTTTTCTATAAAACTAAGTGTGTTAGTTACAAAAACCAAGTGTGTTAGTCTGTCTTGGGATGCTGTCACAAAATACCCGAGACTGGGTTATCTGAAATGAACAGAAGAAACGTATTTGACTCATGGTTCTGGAGGCTGGGAAACCAAGTGCATGTTGACAGCATCTTGCTGCATCAGCCCATGACAGAAGGTGGAAGGGCACGAAGGCATGAGAGTGAGAACAAGAGGGAGTGGATCAATGCCACCATAACAGTATTGATCCATTCTAATCACCTCCCATCAGGCTCCCCCTCCCAATACTGCTGCACCGGAAATTAAGTTTCCAGCACATGCTTTTGGGGGGAAGTTATAGGAATCGTTCCAGATGACTTTCTACAATATCTAAAGGGCTACCCTGAGGTTGAGCCCTACAATTTCCTCCTCTCTACAACCCGTCTTCTCTACGGCAGCTTACAGGGTCACTGAGCACCCACGTCCTCTCCTCCCGGACCATCTAAAGTAAGAGGCGGCATGTTGTGGAACCTTCTCCTCCTCTGATCGTCTAGACAAATCATTTTTTAAAAAAATCAATATAAAAATGCTCTCAGGTGCCAGTAAATGCAATTATGTAGCCTTTGATATACAACGTATACCAGTAGATGCCATTATGAAATGTTTGATACACAATGTGTATTAGAACTTATTTTGATAAGTTATTTTGAAGATATTTTGAAAAACTTGGAAGAGAATTGAGTTCAGTGTCCACAGTGATTTGCACTGTTTGGACATTGTTCATGACTCTTGTGTTTGTAACATCTTTGTCCTTCTGAATAAAGATGGTGTCTTATGATGTGTCTCTGAACTACAGCTTTGTAGAAAGAATTAGGGGTGAACTATGGGTTGTAACTCTCTCCTCGGTAATCTGGCTTCAGTGTAGAACTGACTTCTGAGCTTCACGGATATTTGATGTTGATACATTTAATGAGTATATTTCAGTAGAGATATTTCAGAGAAATAATGGTACAGTTGTCCACTGCTGACAGTGATATTACCTGGCCCTCCATCAGCGAGGAACAAGCTTCAAGGGATTATTCTTTTCCAGCTAATGGGAATGATAGATACCACCCCATCTAGGGCTTCCAGATTAAGCAAACAAAATACAGGATGCTCCAGTTAAATTTGAATAATGATTTACAGTACATAACGAGTACTTGCACATACACTGAGAAGTATTCATTGTTTACCTGAAAGTCAAATGTAACTGGGAATCTCATGTTTTCTATGGCAATCTTGGCCCTGTCCAAAATCTCTCCCTCTGCTGCCCACCCCTGTCCCAGGACTGGGCAGACCCCATGGAGTGGTGGGACCTTCTTTGCCCACCGAGCAGAACAAAAGAACACTCCTAACTGACATACAAATATGTTCATTAGAAACTACTTCTAATCATCTGAGCGTACACTTCCTGTGACTGATAAAGCAGAAAATTATTTCTTGGTTGAAGTGCCCATAAAAAGCACATTGACCGCACCTCTAAATGCAAGAAGAGTGTGTTTTTAGTATGATAAATTGGAGGCTCCTGCCGGAAGCCAAATGGAATGAAAAGCTACTTAGAAACAGCTTACAATGAGTAATTATTGTCTCCTGTTTCCACCTCAGCTCAGAAGATTAAGAAAAGTTCTCAGGTGTCTCTGGACTGGAAGAAGTCACTTCCTCGACCTCTAGACACTGAATTTCGACGGAATTACCAAATTCCAGCAAAAATCCCTGAGCTTCAGGATTTTAGTTTCAAATATGGATGTTACTCAACCCTGCCAATTGCTGCTCAGGGTCTGGGTGAGTAAGCCTGTGGTGGTGTAGACACCTTCTTGGAGCCGAACCCCAAGCTCCAAGACTTCTCAATGCAGGGCCCCTGGCAGCTGATTCTGATAACAGTCCTGGAGAGAGCCAGGGATCCTGGCATGAACTGTCCTTTGCCAGTGTGGCCCCCAGCCTGAGACGCAGAGAACCAGGACCTCTCAGAGAGGCCTGACTGCTTATATCACCAAATGAGTGAACCTCTGTCTGGGAAGGGGCAGTCATTGGGATTAGGGGACCCTTCCTCCTTATAAAATGAAACAAAGGATGCAGTTGTTGTAAAATGATGGAAAAAAAAGAGATTGGATGGTAATCCGATTCATCTTGTCAACTCTCTACTGGAAGTGTACTCCCATGACACAACCCTTGAAATTTTTTTTTAAAGTATAATCACCGAGTCAGCTAGCTAAGAAGAAAACGTGGTCAGTCTGAGACATAATGTATTCCTGGCTTGTAGTTGGGATCAATTGGTAGTTGAAGTGAAAAATCACAGAATGGAGGCTTAGCATCTCAGGGTTGAGGGTAGCCTGAAAGTTCCCTGGCCTAGAGCCTCGTGTCATGGGTGAAGCTCCCCAACCCATCCTTGCCAAGGGGTGATCCCATCCTTGAGTCTACACTTCAGGGTGATGCCCGCCCCAGCCCCCAAGGGCTTTATTGTCTGATGCTCCAACTGTTTCAAAGCTGGAATATTCCTTGCTAAGCGTCTAGCTGTGGGTTCTACTTCTTCCCTTGAAAGTTAATAGTAGAAATCTATGAAAGCCTTATCACATGCCTTCTAAGTCTTCTCTTTTCCAGACTCTACAAACGTAGCATCAAATCTCTTCACCCGTCTGGTCCTTCCGTTTGGCCAATGGTCCCTTAAAGGGGACACCTAGAGCTGGAAGGTGTCTGAAGGTTTACAAAGATGGGGCAAGTTGTAGACATTAGGTTTCCACATCACGTCTTCAATATTTTTTTTTCATGACAGTTCCATGAATATCAGAACCCACATGCAATATTCAGAATCAAATATAAGCACTCTGGGAATTGCCTCGTCCTCCGATTCGTCTGAATGGACAATGAATGCTGACATAAATATCATCATTCTTCCAAGCCGCTCATCTTCAGACACCTGGGTCCCTGGAGGGAAGTCTCTTGGTGTGGCAGCCCAAGTCTGCACAAGAGAGATCCCGAAAGCAAAGAAAGCTTCTATGAAGGGTTTTTGTTTGCCAAGCAGATGGTGAATGTTACTATTTTAGGAGCTAAGGGCACACTTCCCTTTTGCCTTCTGAAGTTTCAATGAAAAATCAACTGACAGAAGACAGATTAAAGGGAGAAAAGGCATACAAATGTATTAATGTGCATGGGAGTCATATAAAACAACAAGAACTCAAAGAAATTGCCAGATGGTCGATGCTTTTATATTATCTTGAGGTTACAGAAAGAACAGGGGCTTAGAGCTTGGCAAAACAAGTTATGGGAGGGGAGAGAAGTTTTCTGGCTACCAAAGGTGGTCTTGTTCGATGAAACCTTACAGGGAGCAGCCCTAAGAGAGAATGGATGGTCCAAATATTTTTTCAGACCTTCAAAGTCAGACTCAGAAATGTTTTCTAGATTCGAACAGGGGAGGGCTCCAGAGAATGCCTGTCTGGGTCAACACAGATTTTTCTCTACAGATGCAAATCAGTCCCACCCCTAGAAGACAGCTTTGCAGGCTGCTTCTGTCTGCAGGCCTTCTCAAAATACATCAGCGAAGTATGTCTTGGGGTGAAATATTTAGATTTCCTTCACATACTATTAATAACACACTGACCTGTGTAAGAGTTCAGGGTGAATTTCTGAACGTGATGGCCAAAGTCACCCTTCTGGCCACTGTCTCCCAGCACTCCCACTTTGGGTATCAAGAGTCTGGAAGTCCCGGCAGCTCTGCTCAACCCCTGTCATTGGAGGAATGCATTTAATACCGCACCTTACAGTCCAATGTCATAAGGAAGGTCCAGGTTGGGCTTGAGACTGCCAGAACCATGTTCAAACAATAGGGGCAAGAATGCTTTGCTTGGGGACAGCCCCTGTACCTTTCCCTTCCCTGTGTGTTTCTGCAGTGCCTTCCGTGCTGAGCAGCTACTTAAGACACCAAGAGCGCACAAGGAAGCAGACCATCTACCAAAGTGACTACGAGAAAACCTACCTGGACTTCCTGACGCTTTTAAACTCGTTCACACCCTCTCAAGTCCAAGAGTACCTCCAGAGTGTTTCCCACAAAGGTGAGTCTTGACTTACTATTTCATGTCCTTATGTATCATAATAGATTACTTTATGCCAAAATGGAAACTGTTCCCATCTCTAGAGACTGGAATTAAAGCCTCACAAGAAGGAAAATATTGCCTCAAAGAAAAACAAAACAAAAAAACAAAACAAAAAACTCATCGGGTTGTGCAAGCCTCAATCCATTGGAAAGAATATTTTTCTCTAAAGAGGCCCCAGTGACGATATTCCCACTTAGTAAAAAGGAGACATATAGCTTTTCACTCATTTTCTGATCTCATTTTGCCTATGGTTGAATTGCTCCAGGATGACTTCTCTTTTTCTTATAGTTAATTGATTCCTCTAGGGGGTGTTCGTATTGTCTCATAGCTTTGTTTTCTTTAATCTTCATTTCCTGTTTGCTGGCACTTTCCTGTGACAGGCTTTTAAAGGTATATGAGAATCCTATATATCACGCCCTGAAAGAGAGCTAATGCCATTCTTAGGATGGCATTGCTTCCCTTCCATGACACAGGTCTATCCGCATTTGGGGCTGAGTGACTGGAATTTGTCTGGGAGCATCTTTGGGGCGTCAGTAGAACCGCGTGTGTAAAATGTCAACTCAGAAAATAAGCAAATTAGGAGAGGAAACTCCTCTCTTCCCACAGCTGCCTCCCAGCTCCTATGAAACCAATACTCCCCAAAACCCAACACTCAAGCTCCTTTAAGGGTCTTCAGGCCCTCAACCTTCATTCTATGAGAGTGGAAAACACTCTTGTCCCCTGACACACGTACACACACATGAACATATATACACACCCTTATAGAATTCCTATGCCCCCTTATTCTTGAGCTTAAAGCCCAAAGCAGACGTATGTATTTATATAAAGTATATCCGACAGCATAAAACATGCAACTCGTTACCGAAGGAAGTAGAAACAAATATCAATAAGGCTCTAAATCCTGTCCTATCTTCTGCCCACTTTGTAATGGGGCTGTTTGTTTTTTTCTTTCCAGCACGTTTGAGTTCCTTGTAGATCCTTGATGTCAGGCCTTTGTCAGACATGGAGTTGGCAAATATTTTTTCCCAGTCTGTGGGCTGTCTCCCTGCTCTCTTGGTGGTTTCTTTGGCTTTGCAGAAGCTTGTCAGTGTATAAGTGGACCTTGAACAACGATCATAATGCTATCTCAAAGGGATTGACAGTAGCCGGAAACTGTGGGTGGGGGGCTGGGGGGGTGGGGAGATGGGATTGACAGTAGTCGAGATCTTCCTGGGAATGAAGGGGCACAGCTCATCAACAAGGGTACCTGCAAAATAGTATTTGTATACCTATCCCTGAATTGTACACCACAATTAAAAATAATAATAATAATAATAAAGTAAAAGATGATAAATAAATTTCTCCCTGCACCCAACAGATTGTCCTCTGCACCTCACTTTGTGCCCTAGGCTATTTGGGGCCACTAACTTGTGTCGGGCCCTGTCATGAGCTCAGGACTTCCATCAGCCATGTAGGATCCATCCCCCCCACCCCCGCCACTGTTCCCTGTCTCCTTCCTAACTCTCTCGGGTCCCATGGTCACTGTCCCCAGCCACAAAAAAATGAGAAGAGCTTGATCCTCTGAAATCCTTGCTGAAAGTCTGTTTTTCTGGGATCTTCTGCCCCAACAAAGACTGAGATCTCACTGTGGGCAAAACTGATAAGGAATTGTAGAAGACTGTGCATGTGTGTTGGTGACAAGGGTGTTTTCCACCCTCATGGACTGAGGGCTGAAGGCCTAGACCCTTAAAAGAGCTCAGGTGTTGGGCTTCAGGGAAGTCTAAGAGTAGAATGCTTTGCCTCATCTTGAGGCAGAAACAGAGTCTGTGTCTTCTGGTGGGAGGCTTGCTCCTCTCCACAGATGCCTCTGGGCCAGCCTGACATTTCAGAAGGAAGCCGGGAGGCCCCTGGAGGTCTGAACTTGGCCCAATCTTCCCAGAGGGCCCAAGGGTGAAGCCCTGCGGTGAACTCAAGCCTGCCCACCCATTCTTTTCCTGAGCTTTGATGCCCATCTATAAAATTATCCTCTGCTTTTTGCAAGGAGCTCTTTTTACCTCCAGGTGCCACAGCTGTTGAAACTCTAGAAAGAGTCTGTCTTTTAGTTTTTTGAGAAATCTCCATACTGATTTCCATATGGGCTGTACTAATTTACACTCTCATCAACGGTGTATGAGCATTCCTTTTCATTGGATCCAGCAACCCACTACTTGGTATCTACCCCAAGTAAAAGAGGACATTATACCCCCACCCAAAAAAACACCTGCACCCACATGTTCATTGCAGCACAATTTGCAGTTGCAAAGATGTGGAACCATCCTAAATGCCCATCAACTGATCAGTGGATAATGAAAAAGTGATATATTCTGACATAGAGTCAGAAGGGGAAGGATAGGGAGGGAGAAGGGATGAAAAATCACCTATGGGGTGCACTATGGGGTGATGGGTACATTTAAAAACCAGACTTCTTCACCACTCTACAAAGCAGCCATGTAACTACATGTGTGGGCATACACACACACACACACACACACACACACACACACCCATGGAATACTATTCAGCCATCACAAAGAATGGAATAATGTATTTTGCAGCATCTTGGATGGGATTTGAAACCATTATCCTAAGTGAAGTAACCCAGGAATGGAAAACAAATACCACATGCTCTCACAAAGGGAACCTCTCAAAAAATCAGAATTATTTTTGGGAGGGCAGGCCTCTTGTAATACAGGTTTTCCCCACTAGGTAAGTGTTCTAGGAACCCATCAACATCAGTGTACCAGCTAATGTTGTTGTGATGGGCTGTGTTCCACTTCAGTGAATTTTTTTTGGAGATTCTTTCAATGCTTTGCCCATTTCATGATAGGTAATTGACGAGCACACTGGCCCACACTGCACTGAATGTTCGGCAGTTTTTGATCAAAACCAGCATGACCGCTGGGTCCCACCTTCCTTATTCACCTGATCTCCCTCCAAGGGACTTGTTTCTTTGTTTGTTTGTTTCTCCGGATGAAAAAGTCCTCAAAGGGAAATATTTTGCCAGTGTGGAAGAAGTGAAACAAAAAACGGCAGAAGTACTAAAAGACATCAACATTAATCAGTTCAAAAACTGTTTTAAGCAGTGGAAAAATTGTCTCAATGGGTGTGTTGTATCTATTGGAGAGTAATTTGAAAGTGACTGAAGTTTAAACATGTGATAATAGACATACACATTTTTATAAATAAATTCTGGGTTTTTGGGTGTCCCCTCATATAAATGGGAGCTAAGCTAAGGATCTATAAAGGCGCATAGAATGGTATAATAGACATTAGAGATTCAGAACAGTGAAGGTGGGAAAGGGAGAGGGATAAAATATCACCTATCGGCTACAATGTGCACCAGTGGGGGTGACGTGTGCACTTAAAGCCCAGACTTCTCTGCCACTATACATTGCATCAGTGTCACCAGAAACCATTTACACCCCTAAAGTGATTGAAATTTTATTTTTACTTTTGTTTATTTTATTTTTTTATTTTAAAGATGTTGGGTACAATTCAGGGGTAGGTATACAAACGTTGATTATGCAGGTACCCTTGTGGATGAGGTGTGCCCCTCCCTCCCCTGGCAGTTTCCCACTACTGCCAATCCCTTTCTAATAGTATTATAATTGTTCAAGGTCCGCTGATGAGTGAGAACATACGGTACTCTGTTCTTTGTTTCTGTGCTAGATCACTGAGTATGATTGACTCTAAATTCATCCAAGTTGCTGCCTAGTCCATATGTCTGTCCTTCTTTATGGCTGCATAATATTCCATTGTGTATATGTACATTTTTTTTATCCAGTCCAGCTTCGATGGGCAGCATGGTTGGTTCCATATTTTTACTATCATGAATAGAGCTGCAACAAACATACGTGTGCAGATATCTTTTTTGTAGAATGATTTGAGTTCCTCCGGGTATATTCCCAATAGGGGAATTGCTGGGTCCTATGGAAAGTCAATTTCTAGTTCTTTCAGAAAATGCCACGCAGTGAACATTGCAATTTGCAAGTTGTTTCTGAATCCTAGC
>CAUYQG010214095.1:0-10927 GCA_963574415.1 Tarsius wallacei | reverse complement strand
ATCTACAGATTTAATGCAATACTCATTAAATTGCCAGCAGCATTCTTCTCAGACATGGAAACAATACAGGAATTTATATGGAAATATAAGCGACCATGAATAGCAATCCTTAGCAAAAATAAACAACAACAACACCTCCCCCCCAAAAAAAACAAAGTGGAAGGTATCACACTCCCAAAGTTTAAACTTTATTATAAAGCTACAATAATCAAAACAGCTTGGTATTGGTACAGGAACAGGCATATAGACCAATAGAATAGAATTGAGATTCCAGAAGTAAAACCTCAATTTCTCAACCAACTCATCCTTGACAAAGCCTCCACCACCTACCAATGGGGAGAGGAGAACCTATTTAGTAAATGGTGCTGGGAAAACTGGCTGACCACATGGAGAAGACTCAAACAAGACCCCTATCTGTCCCCATACACAAAAATTAATTCTAAATGGATCACAGACCTAAATGTAAAACCTCAAACCATAAGAACCTTAGAAAATGCAGGACATGTCCTGGACACTTTTATTCATTCTCATGATTTGAAAAATCATCCATTTTTTAAAAATATTCATCCATTATCTCTCAAGCTCCAGACAGCAATATTCAATTTTCTAATAAGCAACTGAAATTGAAAGCTTTAAAAATGTAACTTACCCCCACCCCCTCCTCCTATCTTGCCAAAAATTATTTATTTTCATTTACTCGTACTACCATTAACTCAACTACTTATATCATTTGGCCTTATCCAGATAATCAATTACAAAATTTTGTGAATTTTACTTCATAAACACATCTCAATTCAACCTAATTCTTTTCATTCCAACTGGTAATGCCCTGGACTAATTCAATGTCATCTCCTGTTTACATTCTGTCAACAGCATCCTCACTGATATTTCTACCTCAAATCTGCTATCATCTAAGCCACCCAAATGTGATTATTCTAAAATGCAATGCTGAGACTGTCTCTTCCTTTCTAAAGAGGCTTCACTGTCCTCCTTTATACTCTCTCCCCCCTAAAGAAAATTAAATATACTTAGAATAGCATTCAAAATAGTCATTATTTGGCACTATATTCCACTAATATCTTGTTAAACTGAATTGTTTACATTTCTCCAAGAAAACAAGATCCATTTTGCATTTTGTATGTTACTTTTCTTTCCAGAAAGATCCTACATTTGAAATTATTTTTGCATTTTTGATCTAGACATTATTTTGAAAATCCTTTGTGTGGGTTGCGTGATCTTCATATTCTGTCATTAACCTTATTTATGATTTTCTTACCTGTCAGCACAATTCCTTTCCTCCAGCCACACTGATATCTTTGAAAATGCTCTGCATATGATAATCAGAATCTTAACTAAATCTTGCCATAGGTGTGTATTCTGTATACGACTTACTTAAACTTAACTACTTTTATACAGAACATTATAGTGATGATGAATATATCAATCACAGATACACAGAACATTGCTTTAGAAATCACCTAAGTGTGGCTATGATGGATTAGAACTTAAGCAAATGCTGATTTGGGACTATCGCTAAGATTTTACCCAAAGCAAGTCAATTTTTTAATATGTGTAATATATTGGGATTTAATGTAATGCCGCTGCTGATGTGATCTTTTTCCTAATTTTGGCTCTTCTATATTTTTATATTAAAGTAGTTATATTTCAATACTTTTATTGTTATTTTATTAATACAATTATTAAGTTATATTTTGAATATCTGCTCTGCATAATTTTGAGGTAAAATTGTGGATGCTCTATAATAATCTCTTGCTATCTGGAATCAACAAAGCTGATTTTAAATTGAATATTTTTAAAAGGATATTCAAGCTAGGCCATCCACTGTTAAAGTGTGCAAAAGACATGAGTAGGCATTTCACAAAAGAAAATCTCTAGACAGCCTTCAGTATATGAATATTTGCCCAACATCATTGAAACATCAAGAAAACACAAATTAAAACCACAAAAATATACCACAACATGACCATAGGAATTGTTGATATAAATTTTTTAATGACTATCAATATCAAATGTTAAGAAATATATGAGCAACTAGTGAGAGTGTAGAGTGATAAAAATCTCTTTGTGAGAATATTTGGCAGTGTATACCAAAGCTAACTGTAAGTCTACCCTATGACTCAATAATTTGACTTCTAATATAAACACAAGAGAATACAGTGTATGTGTGCCCCCAAAATGCATATATATACATGTCCATAAATGTTATATTTATAATTGACAAAACTAGGAACAACTCAACATGCCCATTGACAGTAAGCTGAATAAATACATTTTTATATGCTTAAAAAATTAATTAGTAACTAGGGATACTAGGAATAAGATAATCAAACTATTTCTGGATGAAGCAATTTAAATAAAACTATTAACTGAAAGTGCCAGAAAGATAAGATTATATACTCAAGATTCCATTTATATGAAATTCAAGAATAGGACAGAAACAAAAATCAGAAGAATGGTTCTTTTAGGAGGGGGCTGTGTGAGTATTGACCAGAATGGACATGAGGAGAGCTTCAGGTATGTAATAGCTCATATCATAACCTGGAAGTTAATTACATGAATGTACACTTACAAAACCATCATCACAGGTTCATTTAGGATCTATGCATGTTATTATATATAAGTAAAACCTTGGTAATATTACATACCAGAAAAACAGAGCTTTTCTAAGGCACAGAAATCATTGGTTCTTCTTGCGACACACAATTTACTTTACCTACAACTGAGGGCCTCTATGGCTTCTAGTTAATTACCACAGGTACATGAATTTTTATTACTCTATTATTCACAGTATTATGATTTAACTAGTCCACATTTTTAAAACTAATTTGATAAGGAAATATTTTATGGTGACATTTATCACCAACAAATGAATTGTAATTCTAAATTTATTACCAATGCCATGTAACAGAATTTCCCAAAGTATAAACTCATATTCATTCAAAATAAAATAAGTTAAAAATGAAAAAGAAAGAAATAACATTTCAGGCATGAAGAGTAATAATAATTGAAGTTAAAAAATATAAAAAAAACTTTACATCCAACTTCATTAAAATGACATTTAAATTGAAAAGAGAGAATATTGATTAAACATTAAAAAGTGTGTGCTGCCTACACATTCAAAAATAAACAGTGAAACCCATGATGGCTAAAGAATTGAAAAAGTATTCAGCTGCTATCATTACATTCAAATTGTTTGGTCTGAAAATAACAATCAAAATCCTAGTATTTCAATATAGGGACTGATTTTTTTTAAAATTTTTATTATAAAGATGTGGGCTACATTTCAGGGTTAGGTATATAACCATTGATCATGCAGGTACCCTTGTTGATGAGGTATGCCCCTCCCTTCCCTCCCCTAGCAGTTTCCCTCAAATGCCAATCCCCCCCCTCCACAGTTTCCCACTACTGCCAATCGCTTTCTTATAGCATTATAATTGTTCAAGGCCCATTTATGAGCGAGAACATATGGAACTCTGTTCTTTGTTTCTGTGATAAATCACTGAGTATGATCAACTCCAAATCCATCCAAGTTGCTGCAAAGTTCCTATATTTGTCCTTCTTTATGGCTGCATAATAAATATTCCATTGTGTATATGTACCACATTTTTTTTATCCAGTCCAGCTTTGATGGATAACACAGTTGGTTCCATGTTTTTGCTATTGTGAACAGAGCTGCAACAAACATACGTGTGTAGATATCTTTTTTGTAGAATGATTTGAGTTCCTCCGGGTATATTCCCAATAGGGAAATTGCTGGGTCATATGGAAGGTCAATTTCTAGTTCACCATACACAAAAATTAACTCTAAATGGATCAAAGATCTGAATGTAAAACCTCAAACTACAAGAATCTTAGAAAACGCACGAGACACCCTTATGGAAATTGGAACTGGGAACCAATTCCTATTCAGAACCCTAAAGGCCAAGAAGTAAAATAGACAAGTGGGACCTCATCAAATTAACAAGCTTCTGCAAAGCAAAAGAAACCATCAAGAGAGCAGGGAGACAGCTTACAGAATGGGAAAATATGTATGCCAACTGTTTATCCAACAAAGGCCTAATATCTAAGATCTACAAGGAACCCAAATGTGCCGAAAGGAAAAAAAAACACAGTCTCTTTAAAAAGTGGGTGAAAGACATGAATAGACACTTCTCAAAAGAAGATATATGGGCAGTCAACAGACACATGAAAAAGTGTTCAGCCTCACTCATCATCAGAGAAATGGAAATCAAAACCACATTGAGATACCACCTAATCCCTGTAAGAATGGTCATTATTAATAAAACAAACAACAATAGATGCTGGCGAGGATGTGGAGAAAAAGGAACACTTCTACATTGCTGGTGGGAATGCAAACTAGTACAACCTCTTTGGGGAACCGATTTTTGATGAGACATCTCTGCTGTCACTGAGTCAGGTAGTAATTTTTGGTAAAGTGTTTGCTTTATGAATTATACTTGTTTTCTATGGCTATCATAAAAAATTATATAAACTTAGTGACTTAAACAATACTAATATATTATATAAAAGTTCTGAAGGGGAAAAGACCAAATGGATTTTACTGGGCTAAAATCAAGGTACTAGAAGGACTTTCTTTATTTTTGGAGGCTATAGGGGAAAACCCAATTCCAAGACTTTTGTAGCTTCTAGAGTCAATCCTTCTTTGACTTGTGGCTATTTCCTTCACCTTCAAATCCATCAATATTGCTTTTCTCTGACCATTCTTTTTTAGTAGTCACATCTTCGTAAGGCTGGGAAAGGATTTCCATTTTTAAGGACTCATAGAATTATATATGGTCCACCTCAATAATCTCTCCATCAAAGTCCTTAACTTAATCACATCTTCAAAAATATATTTTCCCAAGTAAGGTAACATATTCACAGGTTTTGGAGCTTAAGACATGGACATTGGGCGGGGGGGGGGGTCATTGTTCTGCTTACTACTCATACTAATTTTGAAGTGTCTGTTTAACATCTAAGTGATTATGCCTGTCAGTCATTGTCCATGAGGCCTAAATTGAGTGTGGATTTGTTGACTGAAGATCTAAATCTAAGAACCATCCAGGTGAGAAAGTATTAAAAATTTGAATACTAGATGAGATCACTCATGAGTAAAGAGTAGACAGAAAACAGAAGAGGAAAAAGGACCAAGACCTACAGCACTGTTACGTGAGCAGATCACAGAGAAGGTAGGGAAAGTGAAAGAGCACAGAGATTGAATAGAGAGCTCAGAGAGGTGAGTCTAAGTGAAACCAAGAAGTCATGGGAACCTGGAATTTAAGTGAAGAATGGGAGTTAGAATGAGAACTAGTCAACAGTTTCCTAGGCCAGGGAAGACAAATCTCGAGAACTAATTTATATTGCATTTAGTGAAGAATTATGGTATTCTTTCTGGAGCACTTGCTAGGAGTTGGGGGAAGAAAACTGATTAAAGTGGTAAAAGAAAAGAGTGAGAGGAGAAGGTTTGAAGTCAATGAGTATAAACAACTCTTAAGAGTTATACTACCAAACTGGAAGAAATATAGTGGCAGATGATAGGGAAATAAAAGTTTATTTTAACTTTTTTTTTCAGTAAGTGAATGCTGGCATGTAAACATGACAAAAGAATCATCAAGCAGAGAGGGAAAACTTACTGAGAGGAAAAAGTGAATTGTTGGAACAATATCCTTGATTGTGTAGGAGTGTTGAGCTTGAACGTATGTGAAGAAACCAGCCTCAGATGAAAGCTCAGAAAGCTAATCTGTAGTAATGAAAAGGAAAACAGAGTATTTGGATTCAGATGTTAATACATGTCTAGATGTGTTGATCCATCCCGACTGGTTTAATTTTCACAATAAAGTACTCAACAAGGTAATCAGCTGAGAGGGAAAATGGAGAATGAGGAATTAGAGAATTTAGAGGAATGAAGGCAGAGTGAAGCAGTTGTCTATGAAAGATGGGGACTGCATGGAAATGTTGGATAATTGCCTGGGCAGCGTTAGGTACTCAGCTGAAATTCAGTAAGACACATGCAGAGATAGATCTTATGTGTATTCAAGCATTTGCACATAGATATTTTGGTTCTTAGTAGGGTTAATAAATATACGAAATTTGATGTGTCTTTCAAAGGAGCTAACTTTTACGCTGCCATCATCTGGAATACAGTTACCCATAGTAGAAGTGACAACATATTTCATTAAGTTCAGCACCACACTTAAAAAGAACGAGAGCTTCAAAGGGAGGCAAATAAATAGCAATGTGCACTTGGGTTAGTAGAAGACTAAGTGGTACAGGCGTGGAAGTCCTGCAATAACCATTTTAGATTCAAAATAATAGAATTAGTTCATACTATTTTCCCTTAAGTCTAACATTGATACAATTTTAAAGAGTAACAGAATCTGAGTTGAAAAGCACTTAGTGGAACCTTGCACTCAAAACAGGGAGCTGTGACTGTGGAAGAAAGAACACTAGATTAGGAAAGATACTCTTAACTCTAGTTCCTGGACTGTGACTTACACTTTGAGGAGAGAATTCATTTTTATTTTTCCATCGTATCTTCCCCTAATGGGCTGTATGGTGTTTTTTCAAATAAATGGAATATATTAAAAAATGAAAAATTCTGAATCACCAACAAATTCTCTGAACCTCATTTTTTGTCTCTCATTTAATAATGGGATAATACAAATAGACTCACATATATTGTAGATAGCCTATGAAAACATCATTAATGATAAAACATTTGTGTAAATATTGTTTCTAAAGATAATACCCAAATCACATTTTTATTCACTCCATACTTTCTTATTTCACTAGTTCAAGATTTAGGCTTTATCATCCAAGATATTGATCATATTATGAGGTCATGTGAGTGGAATCCTTGCACAGAGCTTACTGGATAAAATTTTACAACTAACAAAAATGTAAAACATAAGATTTCCAGAATCACCTGTCTAGATTATAAAATGTTCTTATTTGCTTTCTACAAGTTTTTCCTCACATCTCACAAGTGTTTTTTTTTTTTCTCTTAGAAAGAACTATATATTACTTTATCTATACTAAATTTCAAGGTCTAATAAGTCAAGTTTCTATACTCTATATATTTCTATGTATATGTGAAGTATAAAAAATGAGTGAAGCTATATATCATATATCTCATATAATTATATATATGTATTACAAATTAGTTTTTAAAAAGTTAGACATAGACACGTAAACATGGACACAGCAATAAGTTATGTTCTAGAAATTCCTTTAGTGCAATGGACAATCCCTACCTGGGGAGCAGGCTTTTTATTTCATGATTTTCAGCTTGTTTGTGGGTCAATAAGAGTAACTGAGCTCTTGGTAAATATTTTGGTATATTGGTACTGTCCTTAGATTTATGTCACCAAATCAGGTATTTTGAATCACTGATATAGAGCAAATATAGCTTATCTATATACTCCTTCTGTATATGTGATTTTAATCTGTACTTCTAATGTAAAAAGGTGTATATTCTCTTTTATTGTATTTGCATAGAAAGTTGATGTGTAATATATATATGGAAATTCAATGAAACTTACAAGTATGACAAAAGGCAATATGGTAAGAAATCATAGCTATGGTACAAGAAGTATGCTTATTCTGGAACAAAATAAAGCAATATTCACTAATTATTTATTTTATTTTTTGCTAGTCTTTGAGGTAATACAAAGGCAGTAAATAAGAGAATCCCAGCTGCCCTGAAGAAAGAAGACATCTTTCCACATAAGAAATAATCATCATGTTTCAAGAATTCCAGGGAACGTTTATTGCCCAACCCCTTAATAAAACTTCTTCCTTGTTCTGTCAAGATCTGCTGAATGAGTCAGAATCAGAGATAAACCAGAAAAATCTTGCAGTGTAGCAAAAGTGAGAACTGCTTTTCTCCATAAATTAGGTACATTTCACTGGAGGAAATAGTCTCCCATCATACTATTACTTTATCCAAAGCAAAGGCTTGTAAGAGGTGATGTATTTTATACTTTTCATTTAGAGTTCAATGGTTCCAATTTATCTCTGTTAATAAAATTGTCAATTGCAGTAACAAGTGAATTTATCTAGTTGCTTTGGTACTCAATGGGGCAATTTTCATGTTAAGACCTGGAATTAACACAGCAGTAGAAATAAAAACGGGTTGATGGATTTAAACAAAGATCTAAATCTGTTTAATTTTCTCTGTGTCCATTATGAACAGATTTATTTTCCATATGTTGAGTAAAACAAACCTCAGCCACATTTTAATTGTATTGTTTGAAGTGGAAGTCTGAATGCCTTTATAAATAAAAATTAAAAAAAAAAAACACGATTAAGAAATCTGATTTTGTACAAAGTCTATTCCTGCTGTTTATCAGCTTAATGAAATTACCTGCATCTTGAAGCTTAGATTACTACCTGTGACTAGGAGATATAATACCTGACTCACAGTGTTGTATGAAAACGCTTAGCAAATTAGATAATATTGTAATAGTGTGCATTTTATTTGGTGTTAATGAATTAATTTTTATATTGGGGAAAATTTTCAGTTACATTTTGTAGCTTTTTATATACATTGTCCAAATCTCTGAGCTGCCATCAGAATTTACATATTATGCACAGATATTTAATTTTCATAATTTTAAAAATGAACAAAAACATGCTTTAATGAAATAAAAAACACCTGTACACAGTTTATTAATCTGTTCATTTTCTCAAATGCTTTTTGCTCAGTTTACTTTATCATACACAGTGTCTCTCCCTCTTATGTGTATACATGCAAACACATACAAATATGTATACATAAAAACATATACATACAATCCCTCTCTCTACATAGATATACATAAAAATACATATATACATACACACAATTTTTTAGAGCTGTTAAAATTTAAACCGGGCTTAGTGGCTCAGCCTGTAATCCCAGGGCTTTGGGAGGCTGAGGTGAGTGGATTGCCTAAGCTGGAGGGTTCTAGACCCACCCGGGCAACTTGGTGAGCCCTCATCTCTACAATAAAATAAAAAAATTAGCCATGCGTGGTAGCGCATGCCTGTAGTTCCAGCTACTTGGAAGGCTGAGGCACAGGGATCGCTGTAGCCCAGCAGGTGGAGGCTACAGTGGCTGTGAGCATGCCACTGCACTCCAGTCTGGGTGACAGAGTGAGACTCCAACTCAAAAAAAAAAAAAAAAATTAAGTTGTAGTCATCATTGTCTTTTATCACCAAATGATTCAGTGTACTTTCTAAAAATAGATTTATTTTACATAAACAAACTGCATTTATGAAAATCAGAAAATTTAACACGGTATAACACTACTGTATGTAACTGCCTACATTGTGATTTGACCATATGCTCGATATTTTCCTTTATAACAATTTATGACTGACCAGGATTTAAGCCAGTGTAATTTTTTAAAAAATGCATTGGAGTTAAATTGGTTAACATTTTATTTCACGCTCTCAAAGAAATGATAATTGAGATATTTAAAAAGTTTTCCAAAGGCATCGAAAAATATGGAGATCATTGGAACTTGTTTTACAACCATTCACATCAAAACTGGAAAAAGAAAGTAAGCACAAATTTATATATAAACACAAATATACTACAAACAGAAAATACACTCTAAATATATTATGGAAAGTTGCTCTATTACAGGGTCACTCTAGCTGCAAAGTTTTGCTTAGACCCAATCACTTATCACTAAGCATTGGCAGTTAAATTATAGAGAATAAGAGAGTAATTGGCAATCCTTACTGCATTAAAACATCAGCCTGATTTCTTATTGGAAGATTGATACCTGATTGTCTTATTGTTTTTAATTCTCTTTTATTACTCTATGATGGAAATCATACATATTTGTTACAATAGATACAGATCAGTTTTCTTTTTTTTTTTTGGCTAACCTAAAAATGTTGAAGGAGGGAATTTTTCTGCTTCAGTCTCTAATACTTTTGTCCAAATTAATTCACGATTTTACTAATTGCTTTAGTTTCTAAACATATTTTCTGCTTCATTTGCCCATGGATTTAAATATAATATTTCCATCTAGATATTTTAAAAATGTGATTTTTTAAACAATTTCAATATTTTACAATATTTTAACCTTTACAAATTAAATAAGATATTGATGTAGTAATAGTCATTTAAAATTCATTGATTAAATGCACTGCTTTTTCAGGGGGAAAGCAAGCACACAAACAAAAAACAACCAGCTCTAAGTTTTCATTACTTTTAGGAATTGAAGATTGTAAATTGGGCAACTTTCAAAATTCTTTGCAATTATATCTCTGTGGATCTTGCATTAGAATATGGATTTCTGCTTCCCTGTAGAACCTGATACTTCTAATGTGCAATTAGAGGAGGCAAAGAAATCTTGTTTATACAAACAGAAAGCTAATGAGATGGTACAATCAATGAGAATACTTGATCATCTCAGAGCTACAACCACAGAGTCTTCACCACTTAATCTAATTCCTAACAAAGAATTAACTGTAGCCAAGTGAATATTCTGAATTAAATTAGCTTCTGTTTGTCTTTTTATGATCTGGGCTGAAAGCAAGAACCTCATTATCAGTGCCTAGCCCCTTTTAAAAATCATCCACTTTATTCTCTTTGAAGGTTTAAGCAGGGATTATTCTATTTAGCACTACTCCATGATAGAAATTTTAGAAAATTCCCAAAAAGACATATTTTTTTCTGGGTGCAGATACTATTTTTAAGGAAATAGTATATTTCATTGTAAGATTTTTAACAAGGTAAAATATTTCTTATCTTAAAAATGATTGTTTTTAGCCGGGCTCGGTGGCTCAGCCTGTAATCCCGCGCCTTGGGAGGCTGAGGTGAGTGGATTGCCTGAGCCCGCAGGTTCGAGACCCGCCTGGGCAGGCGAAACCTCATCTCTACAATAAATCAAAAAAATTAGCCGGGCGT
>CAUYQG010214087.1:0-39231 GCA_963574415.1 Tarsius wallacei | reverse complement strand
CGGGCTCGGTGGCTCAGCCTGTAATCCCACGCCTTGGGAGGCTGAGGTGAGTGGATTGCCTGAGCCCGCGGGTTCGAGACCCACCTGGGCAAGCGAGACCTCATCTCTACAATAAATCAAAAAAAAAATTAGCCGGGCGTGGTAACGCGCGCCTGTAATTCCAGCTACTTGGAAGGCTGAGGCGGAATGCTCGCAGGAGCCCACCAGGTCGAGGCTGCGGTGGCCGGGAGCGGCCACTGCACTCCAGCCTGGGTGACAGAGTGAGACTCCAACTCAAAAAACAAAAAACAAACAAACAAAAAAAACACAAAAACAAAAATACGGGGGGGGTGCCAAAAAAAAGGCATATACATTTTAAAAGATCTTATCTATGTTGAATTGAATTATAGTAGCAATGCATAATATGATGTTCGTGCAACTGTACTTCTGCCATTTCCTTTGACTGTCCTCCCTGTTGCACGGTGATGCTGGCATTCATTTGATTAACACTATCTTTCAAGCGAACATCATGCTTAAAATATATACACATTGTTTTGATGCCCCCAATATCATTTTTCCATCTTTTCTCTCCAATGTGCATAAAACACACACATATATATCTATATAAAACACTAGAACTTATGGTATACTGGATTTTCAGTAGCATATGTGGATTTTAAAAGTAATTCTTATGAGATAGAAAACTACAAATGACAATATAGAAATTCACATGGAAACAGAAAAGAGCATATAATCAAAACAATTCTCAGCAAAATGAACCAAACAAGAAGTATCACACTTCCAGACTTTAAGCTTCATTACAAGGTTATAGTAACCAAAACAGCCTGGTACTGGTGCATGAATAGGCACATAGACCAATGGAACAAGACAGATTCCAGAAGCAAAAACACAGTCTCTCAACCAACTCATCTTCCACAAAGCCACCAATAACAAGCACTGGAAAAAAGGAGACCAAATTTAGCAAATGGTGCTGGGAAAACTGGCTGACCACATGCAGAAGAATGAAACTGAACCCCTACATACACAAAAATCAACTCAAAATGCATCAAAGACTAAAGGTAAAACCTCAAACTATAAGAATCCTAGAAGAAAACGCAGAAAACACCCTTATGCACATCAGAGGAGGCAACAAATTCTTGACCAAGTTCCCAAAAGTGAATGCCATTGAACTGAAAAGTTTTTGCACAACAAAAGAAACCATCAAGAGTGTAAAAGGACAACCCACAGAATGAAAAAATATATATATATATATTTGCAAATTATGCATCTGACAAAGGTATAACATCCAGAATCTACAAGGAAAACTCAAAGTGTATGTTTAAAGGGCAGTCACTGGGCACTGCTAGGGGAGGGAGAAGGGAAGGGGGCGGGGTGGGGGGCACAAGACAACGCAAAGGATACTTGGGTCATTACCAGGAGAAGTGAGGACCAGTTATAAAAAAAAAAAGGAAACTACAGAGTGAAGATGCGAATGAATAATAAACCTTCAACAAACTGAAAGGAAAAAAACAACCCCATTAAAAAGTGGGCAAAGAACATAAACAGACACTTCTCAAAAGATGACACACAAGCAGCCAACAGACACATGAAAACTGCTCAGCCTCACTAATCATCAGAGAAATGCAAATCAAAACCACAGTGAGATACCACCTAACTCCAGTAGGGCTGGATATCATTAATAAATTAAAAACAACAGATGCTGGCAACGGCAAGGAGAAAAGGGAAGTGGCAGTGCAAGCTTGTTCAACCTCTATGGAAAACAGTGTGGCGATTCCTAAAAGAACTAAAAATTGACCTTCCACATGATCCAGCAATCTCTCTCCTGGGAATATATCCGGAAGAACATAAATTGCTCTACAAAAAAGACAACAGCATATATTTATTGCCACACTATTCACAATAGCAAAAGCATGGAGCCAACCCTACGGTCCTCGAAAGTGGACCGGATAAAGAAAATGTGGTACATACACACAATGGAGTATTACAGAGCTATAAAGAAGAACAAAATTATGGACTTCGCAGCCAATTGAATGGAGCTGGAGACCATCATTCTTAGTGATCTACCACAGAAACAAAGAACTGAATACTGCATGTTCTCACTCATAAGTGGACCCTGAACACCAATCACATGAGCACAAAGTAGGGATGGGCAGTCGCTGTGCACTGCTAGGGGAGGGGGCAGGGAGGAGAGCAGGGAGAGAGGGGGGCGGAGGGAGGAGGGCACATGACAACACAGGGTACTTGGGTCATTACCAGGGGGCATGAGGGTCAGTTAGAAGCCCCAACTTCACCTGCGTGCAGCCTGCTTGTGTAGTCAATCCTCACTTGTACCCCACATCTCTATAATAAAATTAAAAAAAAAAAAAGAAAGAAAAGTACAAAGTAAAGATACAAATGAATGATAAACCTCCAATTCAGGGTTCATTCATGAATGGAAGACAGGAATGAGACAGGACTAGGGGGAGCACCAGGGGTTCACAAGGCAACTACAATATTATTTTTCTTAAACTGAGTGATGGGGAGAGGGGTATTCATGAGTCATCATTCTCCATACCTTACTTATATGGTGTACAATCATTAAGAATAGTCAGTGTGTAGTAAAGTATTTTTAAAAGGAGTGTATGTGACCGTCATTGTGGAGGGTATGGAGAGACACATGTAAATCAAAGCCCACTTGAGAATGTTTTTTCAGTAGCAGTATCACTCAGAGAAAGCACCTTGGTAAAGAGGACCATGCTTAATTTGTTCCCGAGCCATCTTCCATAAATTAACAAACTCTCTTAAAAAATACTATCTGTCCCTCAGCTTATCTGTAACTGTTAGCATTTGGTTAAAAAAGAAAACATCTTAATTCCTTCTTGTTCTCTAAATGAATCTGAAGAAATAAAATGGGGTTACACCTCTATGAATGACACACCAGTACTATTTACATCGCCTGTAATTATCACAGCGTTACACTGAGAATTTTGGTAGTGAGAGTCTTTCTGTTTGCCTGTTTTGTTGTCTCCAACTATTTGTTACCAGGAGGAACCTCCAAGTCAAAGACCCAGAAAACACCAATAATTTTCAACAACTCCCCAAGCCTATGTTACCTGTTCTGCCTTCAATAAAGAGGTAGAAACATCTTAGGTACTTTAGTTTGGCTTTGTTCAGACATGTGAAGTGCTTAATTTTGTAAGGACGATCCAAGCTGAGAATCCCCATGGTCATCAAAGCCCAGCTATTTTCAATAGTTCAAAAAACCCAAAACACATATACCTGTACTTAGTCAAGCTGGGAATGAAAATATCTTTGCTTTTTCCTCTGGGATTTCACCAGGCCCTCCTAAGTTAACTGGCTATCTCATGCTGATCAGATATGCAGACATATGTCATTTATAAATAGAAAAAAAATTAATCATGAGTACTTCATACACACAGTCTAAAAAATCATTTAAAATATGAGGTCCGTGAAGCAAAAATAACTAAAGCCGTCTTTTATTATTGCTGTTTTGTTTTTTAAAACCAGTGCTTTAAAAACAGCAACAGTTTGAGAACAGCCTGGGCATGGGCAGCATAGCAAGACCTCATCTCTACAAAACAATCAAAAACTTAGCAGGAAGCAGGTAATCCCAGCACTTTGGGAGGCTGAGGTAGAAGGATCACTTAAGCCTGGGAGTTCCAGACCAGCCTGGACAATATAGCAGAATCTCATCTCTACAAAATGCCAAAAAATTAGCTGGGCATGGTGGTGCATGCCTGTAGTCCCAGCTACTTGGGAGGCTGAGGTGGGAGTATTACCTGAGCACAGGAGGTCAAGGTTGCAGTAAGCCATGATCACACCACTGAACTCCAGCCCAGGAGACATAGTGAGACCCTAACTCAAAAAACTAAAAAAATAAGCTGGGCTCGGTGGCTCAGCCTGTAATCCCACGCCTTGGGAGGCTGAGGTGAGTGGATTGCCTGAGCCCGCGGGTTCGAGACCCGCCCAGGCAAGCAAGACCTCATCTCTACAATAAATCAAAAAAATTAGCTGGGCATGGTAGCGCGCGCCTGTAGTTCCAGCTACTTGGAAGGCTGAGGCGAAGGATCGCCGGAGCCCAGCAGGTCGAGGCTGCAGTGGCCGGGAGCGGCCACTGCACTCCAGTCTGGGTGACAGAGTGAGACTCCAACTCAAAAAAAAAAAAACTAAAAAAATACAATAAAATAAAAAGAAAAACAGTAAAAACAAAGTCTGTGGCCCACTGAATTAGGGTAGTTCTATCACAGTTATCAGAAATCTGAAAGAATGTTGGTTCCCTAACTCTTAAAAATTTGAAAGTCAACATTCAGTTACCTTTTTAAAAAAAAATGAGTTGTGTGTGCCAGTTCAGGTCTCTGCTCCTGAATCTTTGTAAAGTGAAGAAGTCATGGGCATGTTAAGAAGGAACAAGCATTTCCTATGCCATCTTCCTCCTGCTACAAGCCAGACTCACAGCACCAGAACCATGTCTCTTTTCTACAGCCTCCAGTTTGCCTGAAAATCAAAACGATACCCTCCCCACACCACTGCCCTTACAAAACTCAATACTCCAGGTGTCCAAACAAAACCAAGCTAAAAAGGGCACTTTAAACCCTTAACCTTTCAAAACTAAGTCAGCCTTCGGAGTAATCCCCTGTGGCCATGTGGGACAGCCCAGGGGACAGGAGCAGGGCATGCCTTCCTAGAGGCTGCCGCCTCCTCAAGAAGCTGGCCTTTTCCAGCAGGTAGCTCTAGCCCCTCACCAATCAGCTGTCAGGAGGCCAATCACCTGCTCACCCATCTGCACTTTCCAAAGGGCTCCAGTGCCAGCAGCTGAGGTAGGACCTGGCTCTGGATGAGAACATGCCTCCCTGGCGGTGGGCCAAGCTTCCCTGGAAGCACATCTCCACATGTTCTCTGTGCTCCCTCCTTCACCAGTCACGGTTCTTCCATCCCTCCCTGCACTTGCATTTGCCACCTTTTCATCCCATCCCTCCAACGCCATGTCCCTTGTCCAGACTCCTTGCCCACTTTCTTCAACCGCTGACCCCTGCCCTGCCTTCCACCCCAATTTAAAGTCCAAAGGGCACAGGTCTGACCTGCAGGAGCTGGTCTGAGCGATCGCTGTGTGGCCTACCTGCAGGCAGCTCAAGAACGACTTCCTCCCTGGCTTTCTCCAGCTTCTCCCTCACCCAGGGAAATTCCTGCAGGGAATCTAGGAATGCATCGAATGCCTTAGGCCCCCTGGACGGCAGGATGTCCAGCAGCAGCATTGTCTTCCGGAGGCCCGTGGTCTGAGCCTGGATCTCCTGAACATGGCTCTCAGTCAAGATTCCTTCCTGGTAAAGGTACTGAAGGACCAGTCCCTCCACCAACACCTCTACAGCCAGCTCCAGGCGAAGGGAGCGGAGCACTTGTTTGTCTCTGGCCTCCATTCTCCTGGAAAGAGACAAACCACAGCTCAGGCTGCAGGAAGGCTGATGTGCCCCTGGAGATGGGGTCCCTGTGGCCAAGCCCCTGGCGGTGAGGTGCATCTTCAGACCTCAGCAATGCCAGGCCAGGGAGTTTCATTCAGGGTTGCCAGGCCAAGCCAAGCTACTTCTGAATGTTTCCAAACACCATGAACAGCCCTGAAAGGGAGTCACCTTTTCTGTTTTTGCTTTTCACGCAATGGAGTCTTAGCTCAATCCCTTGTTCAATAATAAGACCTGGGAGGGGAAAATGGCTCAGAGACCCTGCTGCGAAAGTCACTTGTGTCCAACGATCACAGGGCAGCATGAATTTTACCACGCTGGAGAAGACGTCGAGGTTTTATTTTCACGTGGCCTTCATCAGAGCCGTCCTGTCAGCCGCAAAGCCCACCAAGGGGGAGGCGGGTGCCCTTTTGACCACGGGCATTTGCGGGCCCCGATCAGCAGCAGGACGGGAGCCGGATACCAGCAGACGCCGAGGGTCAGGACTTCCCGCATTAAGGGCAAAGCCCGGGCCACCCCCTCGCCTGCGCCCCGTCTACAACAGATCCCGCACAATGTGCAGCCACAGGCGCCACTCCCTGCCACGACGGACTCGGAATCTCCATCGCGACACGGCGGCGGCCACACACGCCCGGGACGTGTCGGGGCTTTCGCCCCACCCCCAGCGCGGTCAGTGCCCACCACCCCCTGAAGGTGCGGCTGCCCCCCGGCTCTGGGACGCTCGCTCGTGCGGAGGAGGCGGACGCTGAGCGGCGGGAGGGGGGGTCAGGTGGGGCTCCCCATACCCACAGGCAGCAGCCCCCGCGCTGGGCGACACCCGATCCCGGGGCGCTCGGGCGCGGCAGGTGAGGAGGGGGTGTCCACCCTTAGGCGTGAGCTCCCCTTGGGACTTTTTGGCGGAAACCCTTGTGGAGTCACAAACAGGAAGAACGACCAGAGGCTTCTGGGGCAACTGGACCCGCCAGAGAGGGAGGGCAGGGAAGGAGCTTCAGAGCGGACCGCGGGAGAGCAGCCCCCGGCAAGGCCCCTCTAACCCGGGCCGGCGCGGAATGGGGGGCGAATAAGTCAGGGGAGCGGGGAAGTCACGCAGGGCCCAGTCGCAGACGCCTCGGCGCAGGACTTTCGAGAAAAGATGGATTCCTCCTACCTACGTCTGCAATCACGTATCTTTGGTGAGGGGGGGCGTGGGGGAGGAAACTGCAACCGGAATCACGCTGCCAGGGAATCTGCACCCCAAGCGCCATCTTTGTTGAAGGCAAAGGCCCTGAGCCGGAAGTGCTACAGCCATATTTGTTGGGGGCAAGCCCAGGAAGTGTTGTAGCCGATTTTATTGGATGCCCAAAGGTCAGGATGAGGCTTTTTCCGCCATGTTTGCTGTGGGTAAACAATTCGCCTGTCTTCAGATAGAAAACAGTAGCATCGCTTACGAGGTTATCCAAAAAAAGCAGTAATTGTATCATTGCATTTGAACACAGTAACTGCACCTGAGCCTTGCATACAATTGGCAAAATAGACAGCCAGGTCAAAAGTCACCCTAACAGAGAAGACTTCCCTGACCTGTTTAGAATACACACCACAGCCCACTTTTATTTCCTGCACTCCTCATCCCTTTTACCAGCTTTATTTTTATCGACAGCACGTAGCACTATCTTAGTAAAACTTTTGCTTATTTATTTATTTGTCTCAACATCCACAGAACAATGAACCGGACTCTGGAACAGTGCTACAGAAAAACCCCCATGGCTGTATTTGCCAGCAGTATCAAAACAGCACCTGCAAATCTTACTCAGCTGCATGCAATTGGTGAGACCCATTTCACATGTAGAAGATTAGCAGCAAGGGTGTCTGGGGCATATAGTCTGTAACTTTCCAGTTTCTGAAACACAGAAAGGTAATACTAAAAAGAGTTCCCTCTTTTGAGGCTGATACTGAAGGCCAGTCTACTGCATCCACCACATTTTCCACTTGGAAAGCAATACAAATGCATGACCCAAATATAGAGAGATGCAAGAATGTCAAATTGAGTGTCCTCCTCAAATTCCTTTCTAAAATGAGACAATCAATAAATGCATTCGCTGATTCATTTTTAAATCAATTGGATGTTATATACAGAAAACCATGTGCCTGCTCAAAATTGGTTGACAGTAGAGAAAAAAAACTCAAATATCATTATTTTTACAAAGATTTTTACAACCAATATTTCTGGTGGAAGATGAAAATATCTGTGTAAGCAAATCAATGGAGCTCAATTCTAAACCTCCCTCCTCAAAAACCTTCTAGTAATTGTATCCAGTTTACACTGTTACTATGCTAGTGTATCACTTTACCACACCATTAGTGACAGTATTTTTACATATGCCACGACTATTATTATTATACTCATGGGCCACATAATGACATTTCTGTCAATAACAGTCCACATATATGACAGTAATCAAAGCAATAGGCTATGCCTTATATCTGATGTGTATAATAGGTTATCCCATCTAGATTTGTTTAAGTACACTCTATTTTGTTCGCACAATGACACGTTTCTCAGAATGTGCCCCCATCTTAAGAGCACAACTGGATCAGCATTTTGCATATGTGGAATCAAAGTGGTCAATTGTCTCAGCCAAACTCTCACAGCTACGATAGAGCAAGACCTAGATTCAAACCAGGCTCCTCTGACTCCATGCTCTTCCCAGCACACCACATTCAGCTGTCATTCTAATACAGTCAACTATGATGGCAAGTCATCCTGTGGCCACCTCCCACTCATGACTCCTTTGAGAGTCAGTCACTTCTGGTTCCAAGCATTTTTGGATAAGGAATTCTCAGCCCGTAGTAACTTTTTGGAGGAAAAAAAACAACCGGGAACTTTTTGATAGTTTTCCAACATATACAAAAGTTGAAACAAATAGCACAATACACACCCATTTAAAGTTTGATGATTTTTGATGACTCCTCATATTTGGAAAGGCTTGAGATCTCCTGAGAACTAGAAGGTGAGCCTTTGCCACTGTCAGACTGGGCTCTTTCGCCCGCTGCACAGAGGGCCAATTCACTGAGATAGCAGTCCTTACAGTCAAGAAAGAGTTTAATTATCGCAAGGCAGCCAGGCTGGAGACGGGAGATATTTCTCAAGTCTGCCTCCCTGAGAATTTTTAAGCTTGGGGTTTTAAAGATAATTTGGCAAGCAGGGGGTCTAGGGAATGGGCACTGCTGTTGGTTGGGAATGAAGTCATAAGAGTGTTGAAGCCGTCTTCTGCGCAAAACCGTGGAGGTCTGGACTGGTCAACTCATCTCCTTGGCGTGGGTCATGGGGCCAGGTGGGGCCAGTTGGTCTGCCAAAATGCAAAGTCTGAAAAATATCTCAAGGAAGTTTTACAGTTGGGGAAGTTACAAGTCTTGTGACCTCTTGTGACCTGATTCCCAGCCCAGACGGTAAGTCATTACAAAGAAGCAAACCGGGGTCTAGTGGCTGGTGACCACTGACTTCTGCCTAGAGCTTTACAGAATGGTGTGCAGGAGGCTGATCGAACTCATGGCCACCACCAAGGAGGTCTGCAGGACCCAAGACTCATTGTCAAAGGGAAAATAAGTTGATCAGTCTCATGGAGAACTTTCCCCAGGGGTCAGGACGTGACGGCAATAAATGCTTAGTGGCTGCTCTCAACTGAAGCAGCTGTGCAGGCGGCCATGCAAGGAAAGAAAAAGGCAGTCTTGGGAGCAGAACTTCAAAATCTTTGAACTTGTTAACTATCTTCCTCTGCCTGCAACTCTGCAGGACTTTCCGGTCTTTTCACAGCTTCTACCCTGCAGCCCTACAGTAATTGTATATAGTCAGTTTCACCTTGACGATCACATCTGGGAGGAGGTGGGGTGTCGGCCTTAAGATCCATGAGGACTCACAGAAAAAGCAGGCAGGAGGCCAGAGATAGTGGCTCACACCTGTAATCCCAGCACTTTGGGAGGCCAAGGCAGGAGGATCACTTAGCCCAGGAGTTTGAGACCAGCCTGGGCAACATAACGAGACCCCAAAAAATCAAACAATTAGCTGGGCATGGTGGTGCCACCTGTAGTCCCAACTACTGTGGAGGCTGAAGTGGAAGGATCGCCTAAGCTCAGGAGTTTGAGGCTATGGTGAGCCATGACTGGGCCACTACACTACAACCTCAGAGGCAGAGTGAGACCCTGACTCAAAAAAAAAAAGAAGGGCAAGAGATGGTGAGGGAGAGTCATCGCAACAACTGAGGGGCATGGTGTCCTCACAGTAAACACCTTGGGGGGCCGGCCATGGAGGCTCTGACTTAAAGCCAAAAGTTGAAGCCCTTGACCATCAA
Organism: Tarsius wallacei; assembly: GCA_963574415.1. Taxonomy (NCBI): domain Eukaryota; kingdom Metazoa; phylum Chordata; class Mammalia; order Primates; family Tarsiidae; genus Tarsius; species Tarsius wallacei. Next base: position 29,453 of record CAUYQG010214087.1, on the reverse strand, counting down.
ACTCCTCTTCCCGTGACATAGATGAGTGTCCATGCTGCCTCCCAAGCCCCAGGGTGGCTCTCTGATGGACTAGCCAACTGCCATCAGTCAGCCTGCCAGGGGATTGCCATCCCACCTTAGCCCTGTATAATTTTTGACTAAGGTATTATGGTATAGATACTATTATCTTTATCTGGTTAACTATTATTTTGCTAAATTATGAATTCTAATGATTCCTTCCATTTCCTGTTATCTCATTTTCATCTTAGATTAATTGCTACTTTTGGTAAAAATCCTGAGACTATTTACAAAAACCTCAGTGGCAAACATTTTAAAAGAGTCAAATACATTGTTATGCAGGTTATCATGTACTAATTTAATACTCCAACAATTCTAAAAGTTTGAAGTATTATACTATAAGACTTTAGAGATTGATAATACTAGGATTATTGTAATTTATTTGTCATTGACAGCAACAAGTTTGTATTGATTGACTACATGCTAGGATCCACTGGGAAGAAGAGAGATATGGTCTCTGTCTTCATGAAACTTGGGATCCAGTGGAAAGATAAACATAAACAAGGAAATAAAAAAGTAGCAATTACAAATTGTTATAAGTGCAATGAAGGGAAATTCCTTTCATAAGAAAACCAGCCAGGCTTGGTGGCTCAGCCTGTAATCCCAGCACTTTGGGAGGCCAAGGTGAGGGGATTGCCTGAGCCTGTGGGTTCAAGACCAGCCCGGGCAACTTGGCGGGACCTCGTCTCTACAATAAACAGAAAATTAGCTGGGCGTAGTAGTGCACACCTGTAGTTCTGGCTACTTGGAAGGCTGAGGCGGAAGGATCACTGGAGCCCAGCAGGTCGATGCTGGGGTGACTATGAGTGTGCCACTGCAGTCCAGCCTGGGTAACATAGTGAGACTCCAACTCAAAAAAAAAAAAAAAGTTAAGGTATCAGGCACCTAAGATATTAAGGCGTGCTAAAAGTAAGTCCTTAGTTTTCTGGCATTTGTAGTAAAGAGACAACACCATTCATGTAGTTTTCACCTCTCAATGAAAAAAACTACACTGAGTCATCTAACAGGACCCATGTGTCTCTGGCACTAGTTTCAAGCGGGAATTTATCATATGATTATGTAAAGGACACCAGATAAGTTAATAAGATGTGAATGTCTTACGTTATTTTGTATGAGATACTAAAATGTTCTTCAAATGACATTTCTGGCATTAACACACTACCAAGCACAAGATAATGCTGTCTAGGGAGCGGCTTTCTGGTAATAGAACTGCAGGCAGTGACTGAGGGGGGCTAGTCATGAAAGCCATTTAGACCCTCTCGGGCATTAAGTAACAACTGAATTTAAGTATTCTGTATGACAGAATGCAATAACTACATGATCTGCTGAATATCTCCGGGTTGACATCATGCATCATGGATTGTAAAGAAGCCCACACGCTTCAGATAGCAGACATGAAGGAGGCTGACTCAACAATTTGTGGCAAATAGCTTCGTAGCTGACCTTCCATCCTTGTTTAAGTGAAGTAACAGAGGAGCAGGCTGCACTGGTACCAGGGAAGAGGGCCAAGACATTTCTGAATGAACAGCAAGAGAAGTTTGAACCTGTTTAAGAATATGGCCAAGTATTTGGCAATCATGGAACTTAACATCATAAAGCAGCAATCCCCAATCTTTTGGCTTCAGGGACCGGTTTCGTGGAAGACAATTTTTCCACGAACAGTTTGGGATAGGGATGTGCAGTCAACCTCCCTGTTAATGTTAATCTGTATTTGCAGCCACTCCCCAGCACTAGCATCACTGCCTCAGCTCCACCTCAGACCATCAGGCATTAGATTTTCATAGCAGCCACAATCTAGATCCCTCGCACATGCAGTTCACAGTAGGGGTCATGCTCCTGTAAGAATCTAATGCCCCTGCTGATCTGACAAGAGGCAGAGCTCAGGCAGTAATGCCAGCTATGGGGAGCTGTTGTAAATACAGATAAAGCTTTGCTCACCCACCGCTCACCTCCTGCCTGCAGCCTGGTTCCTAACAGGCCATGAACTGGGGGTTGGGGACCCCTGTCATAAAGCATAAAGAAATTATTTTGACACTCACCCCAAAAAAGTCCCTGAGTATTTCCATTACTAATTGGCCACATCAACCACAAAAGAACGTCATCATGGACACTACAGAGAATTTCTTTCCAAGCAGAATTACAGCATCGTGGGTTTGCCAGGATGACTTATCAATAAATGCGCCAAGTAGCTGAGTGAACTAAGCTTTTATCTGGGGCTATTTAATAAAGTCCATTGTAAAACTAGACAATGACTGCTAAATATAACAATTTTTGTTTCAGCATAATTGATGTGAGGCTGTTCTTTCTGACAACAATCCACCAAAAGCTTCTGCTGCATCTTAATAAAGCAAAAACAGGCCAGGCATGGTGACTCACTCCTGTAATCCCAGCAATTTGGGAGGCCAAGGTGGGAGGATTGCTTGAGCCTAGGAGTTTGAGACCAGACTGGGCAACATAGCAAGACCTCATCTCTATAAAAAAATTTTTGTTAATTAGCTAGGTGTGGTGGTACACATCTGTAGTTCCAGCTACTCGGGAGGCTGAGGTAGGAAGATCCCATGAGCACAGGAGGTTGAGGCTGCAGTGAACCCGTGATCATGCCACTGCACACAAGCCTGGGCAACAGAATGAGACCCCGACTCAAAAAATGATAAAATAAAATAAAGCAAACAAAACCATGAGCCCAGGAGAGGGGCCTCTCTCCCTCCCATCTGTGACCCGGGCAAGCATGCCATCTGCATGCCAGCTATATGAGAACTGTGGGCTTTTGAATGAATAGTGGATAGGAACGTGAAAGTAGAGACTATGTGTGATTTAACAGGGAAAAATATCAATTATGAAACGTGTAATGGACTCTTTTTTTTTTTTTGAGTCAGGGTCTCACGTCACCGCAGCTGAAATGAGGTAGCACGATCGATCACAGCTCACCACAGCCTCAACCTCCTGGGCTCAGACCATCCTTTTGCCTCAGCCTCCGAAATATCTGGGATGCCATCTCACCCTGCTAAGCCTTTTTATATTTTTTGTGGCGGTCTTGGTCTGTTGTCCGGGCTGGTCTCAAACTCCTGGGCTCAAGCAATCTTCCTGCCTTGGCCTCCCAAAGTGCTGGGATGACAGACATAAGCCATCTCATCCAGCCTATGATGGATTATTTATGTCTCCTCTCCTCTAGTGGGAAGATGAATGCTGGGATGCTTGGGATGCTTGGAATGCAGGTTGGCCAGCAGGGTTACATGCACTGAAATATGCATCTCTTTATCCAGAGACACCCTCTCACTGCTGGGAAGTTGGGTGGGTGGGAACAGAAGGAGTTGTAGAATAGGGCCCACCTCACCAAATCCATCCAGCACAAATGGATTTCTCCAGCGACCTGAGAGCATCAGATACGTGAAGGAAAAGGAAGCATGCAATCATAGAAACTTTGGAGTGTTTTTTCCCCCTCCCTAATTTAGACTGTCTTTTCTTAAGGCAGAAAACTGGCCATGCACAGTGGCTCAGGTCTGTCATCCCAGCACCTTGAGAGGCTAAGGAAGGAGGATTTCTTCAGCCCCAGAGCTGAGACCAGCCTGGGCAACATAGCAAGAAATGATCTCTACAAAGCATTTAAAAAAAAAAAAAGAGTCTGACTTTGTGGCCCATACCTGCTGTCCCAACTACTCAAGAGCCTGAAGCTGGAGGACAGTCTGAACCCAGGAGTTGGAGGCTGCAGTGAGCTGTGATCGTGCCATTGCACACCAGCCTGGACTACAATTTGTCTGATTTGAAAGTATTTAAGATTAGTTTCAGGCTGGGAATCAAGGCTCATTCCTATAATCCCAACACTTTGGGAGGCCAAGGTGGGAGGATTGCTTTAGCCCAGGAGACAGAGCAAGACCAGCCTGAACAACAGAGCGAGACCTCATCTCTACAAAAAGTCAAAAATTAGCTGGGCATGGTAGTGCACACCTGTAGTCCCAGTTACTCGAGAGGCTGAGTCAAACGGATTGCATGAGCCCAGGAGGTCGAGACTGCAGTGAGCTGTGATTGTGCCACTGCACTCCAGCCTGGGTTACAGAGTAAGACACTGACTCAAACAAACTATATATATATCCCAAACCAGACTCCTGGTTCCTCTTACCCCCAATCTACCCCTCCCAAGCTACCTCCTTTCTGTAAATGGTACCACCACCCAACCAAACCTAAGACTACACGAGTCACCCTTAAGTCCTCACTGTCCCTCACACCCACTGTTCAACCCATCACAAGTGCCACGTCTGTTCCTCACCAGCACATCATCTTTCTCCAACCACCGCCACCCCCCTTAAATCACTCTCACAGTTTGCTTGTGCTCTGAAACTTTGCTCCGTCTTTTTTCCTCACAGGGAGGTCTTCTCTGAGCACCCAACCTAAAACTACCTTAGGGCTTTTTTCTTAGCATTTATTGCTACCAGGGAACTCTTTTGCTTGTTTGTTTATGGAGAAGGCGGACATTTTCTGTTTCTCCAGTTCCAGGGCACGTCCGTAAGAGTAGGGGCCTTAGCTGTCTAGTTTGCTGCTGTTTTCAGGGTTCACGATAGAGCCTGGCACATAATAGGTGTTCAACAAAGAGTTCTTGACATAAAAGATTGACTAATCAACTGGTAAGTCAGAGGTATATTTGAACATGAAGAATAAGCAGAATGCAGAACAACACAGGGTTTAAGTGAAGTAACATATTCATGGAGACCAAATTTAAATTTATCCAATTCCCTTCAACATCTCTCACATCTTAATTTTTTCCTTTTTTTTTTTTTTGAGTTGGAGTCTTACTCTGTTGCCTAGGCTGGAGGGCAGTGCAGTGGCATGCTCACAGCCACCCCAGTGACAACCTGCTGGGCTCTGGCGATCCTTCCGCCTCAGCCTTCCAAGTAGCCAGAACTATAGGCACGTACTACCCTGCCCGGCTAATTTTTGATTTATTGTAGAGACGAGGTTTCACCAAGCTGCCTGGGCTGATTTCAAATCCGCAGGCTCAGGCAATCCATTCGCCTCAGCCTCCCAAAGTGCTGGGATTACAGGTTGAGCCACCTAGCCCAGCCTCTCATCCTAATTTTTTAGTTAACAGGTAGTGAACACTCATTACACACCAGGAATCCGGGGACCTTGAGGACACGCGTTATCTCGTGCAGTTGTAATTCATCCTCGCACGGCCTCAGGAAGTAGGCAGGGCTAGCTGAGCAGCTAAGCCAGGATTCAAATAAAACCAGGCTCATCCCAGAGCCCCAAGTTCTTTTCCACCCTGCTAATACTGTGCTCCTTTCAGATTGTCCAGATTGCTAGAACACTCCCCCAGGAAAGTGAGGTTGGGGTGACTGAGCCTCAACTTGGAGCCCTGGGGAAGGTGGCGGCGTCCTTGGTGTTTGCTTTGCGAGCACATGGAGAACAGAACTGTGCAAGACCATTCTTTCCATGATGAATATCCCATGAGCACAGCAGGACGCCATCCAAAGCAGCATTTATTTATTTCTTTGTTTATTGTAGAGACAGGGTCTTACTATGTTTCCCAGGCTGATCTTGAATGTCCAGCCTCAAGCAATCCTCTTGCTTCCACCTCCCAAAATGCTGAGGTTACAGGCATGAGCCACCACACCTGGCCAAAGGAATGCCTCAGCATTTCTTAAATTAATTATTAATTATCTGAGCACTCAGCTGAGTTTGTACAATGATTATTACATGGTTTCTAAGATTTAAGTCTCTGAAATGAAAACTTCATAATTTTTTTTTTTTTTGAGACAGAATTGCAGCCTCAAACTCCTGGGCTCAAGTGATTCTCCTGCCTCAGTGTCCTGAGTAGCTGGAACTATAAGTAACACACCACCATCTCTGGCTAATTTATTTACTTATTTTTTTGTAGAGACAGGGTCTCGGTGTGTTGCCCAAGCTGGTCTCAAAAACTCCTGGCCTCAAGCAATCCTCCCACCTCAACCTCCCAAAACTCTGAGATTAATGGCAGGAGCCATTGCACCCAGCCCAAACATTTCTTTCCATTTGTAGAAGGATTGAGTTCTTGTAAGGATCAAGTAAGTGAGTGTATATGTTATCTCTTTGAAAAAATATATATAAAATATTACACAGAATGTGCAGTATCATACAATAACAGAATTCTGGAAATGGACAGAAACTAAAACATGCCCCCCCAATTTCACAAAAGTATAAAAATGAGACACAGAGAGGTGAAGTGACTCGCGGCTGCAGGGCTAGAGCTTCTGGAATAAAATTACGCTGTTTCCCAAATTTAATTCTCAATCTGAAACTCAGCAGGGGTCTTTCAGTTCTTTTGCCAGTGTTCGTACATGATTTCAAACTTTCAAAAGGAGGCTAAGTTTATGATATGGATGTGCACATATTTTTTTCTAGAATTTATTTTATTTTATTTAGCATTTTCAAAGCCACCAATCTCCCATATAATAAGCAATGGACATTATTTCACCTTAATGTCTCCAGAAAAAAAATGACTATACATACTTGATAAATGATCTCTTCAAAAATTCATTGTCACATGGCAGCTGTATCATGTAGCACCTCCTAAGAGAAAAGCCTCTGCATATGGACATTTCTGCAGTATGTTTTCCCCTAGAGATTCTCAACAAGAAGCACTGACATTTAGAAATGTGTGAAGAATTTTTTGGTTGACATAATGACTAGGGAAAGCGCTTGGCATTTGGTGTCTGGAAGACAAGGATGTTAAATGGCCTATAATCCAAGGGACAGCTCTACATCAAGAACTGTGTCAACCAAAATTCCAGCAGTTACTCTGACAGCTAAAACATGGCCTGGAGCACCTGCACATTGGAGGGAACTCCTATTAATTATGCATAAAGCACTTGTTTTAATTTGGAACTGTCTCAATCCATTTGGGCTGCTATAGCAAAATACCATGAACTAAGTGACTTATAAACAACAGAAGTTTAATTTTTCACAGTTCTGGAGACTAGGAAGTCCAAGATCAAGGCACCAGCAGACTTGATGCCTGGGGGGGGCACTTTCTGGCTCCCAAGTGGGACCTTCTGGCTGTGTCCTCAAATGGTGGAAGAGGTGATTAGTTCTCTGGTGCCTCTTTTACAAGGACACTAACTGCATCTGTAAAGGTTCTGCCCTTATGACCTAATCACCTCCCAAAGACCCCAACTCCTAACACCATCACATTGGTTTTAACACAGGAATCTGGGGGAGGGAGGACATAAGCATTCAGACCATAGCAGAAACTTTTAAAAATAAAAAAGTAATTTATCAAATTGACCCAGAGCTTAGAATAAACAAGACCAAGTTACCAAATACTTAACAATAAATAGAGTTTGAACATCTCTGGCAACATGGCATGTGAGAGATCCTGAAACCTGATGCTATACAATGTTAACAATGCAAGATAAATTGGTCACAGTAGCTCATACCTGCAATCCCAGCACTTAGAGAGGCCAAGGCAGGAGGATCACTTGAGCCCAGGAACTCAAGACCAGCCAAGGCAACATAGTGAGACCTAGGCTCAACAAAAAATAAATAAATAAATAGCTGGGTGTGGTGGCATGTGCCTGTAGCCTCAGCTACTCAGGAGGCTGAGGTGGAGGCTATAATAAGCCACTGCACTCCAGCCTGGGCAACAGAGTGAGACTCCAACTCAAAAAGAAAAAAATGCAAGATAAAATATAAAAGTTAGTTATTTATGAATGCATGAGCCTTCAAAGTAATGAAGAATTGCTCTGAGGCTGTGACAGAGTGGGTGCATGAGTCCAGGGAGGTGATGGGTCCCGCAGCTCCTGATATCACTCACAGATCATAGGGCTAGAAGTCCAGGAGGAGCGGAGAGTGGGGGAAGCTGGGAGAGGGGAAGGCTAGGACAAAGCCTTTGGCCCATGGAGGTGGGAGCTGACCTGGAGACCACCCTGCACAAGGTCAGGAAGTGAAAAGGAATGCAGCCTCAGAAAAGAAGGTTAAGGGCAAAACCCCAGAGAAAGCACAAAAACTGAACAACAAAGAGTCAAGCATAAGAGCTCGACTTCTCGCCTCCTTGCTCTCCAATTTTTTGCCGTTGCCTTCTGGCTGAACCCAGCTGAAAGTCACAAAAGCTCAGGAAACACCACGTGCAGAGTAGGAAAGGGGAAAGACAAGAAATAGATTTGAGGACCAGCAAACCCAGAACCTGCACGGCCAAGAACTGTGATAAAACACTTCCTTTTTTTTAAATTATAGAGATGGAGATCTTGCTATGTTGCCCAGGCTGATCTTGAACTTCTGCCCTCAAGCAATCCTTCTGCCTCAGCTGTAAGAGATAATAGATGATTTATTTTCATAAAATGGAAAGAAGTCTGCTAACGTGACCAAAAACACATATTAGGAACAGATGTGACCAAAAGTTCATCAGAAAGGGAGGCGTGATAATAGTCACATCGTCTTAAGGAAAATGAAACTTAGAAATAAGGAAGCTGAAGCCCTCCAATCAAATAGCAACAGGTACTTATTTTAACCTTATTTGGACCAAAGCCCCTTAGGCGATATCTGGGAGAGATTGTGACCCTGTAGTTCTTGGCTAATGAAAAACTGGGGGAAGGACCTGCACACTAGAAATAAATTGCTTGCTATAACTGCTCTGGGGTGCCTGCCCATCAGACACTCAATCTTGTGAGACCATCATTAAAGTCTCACTTCTGCTGCACTCCACGTCTCTATGTCCATCCTTTGATTTTGGAAGGGTAAGTTTGTTTCTCACATCAGCCTCCCAAAGTGCTAGGATTACAGGTGTGAGCTACTGTGCCCAGCCAGCTGATTAAACATTTCTAGGCAGATGATGTCATTTCGTCTTCAGAACAGGCAGATATTAATATATCCTCTGGAGTAAACTGGATCTTAGTGAGGTTAAGTGTCAATGGTGGCACTACCTGCAGTCCCTGTGCTCGTAACTTCTTGGCTGTGTGAATCTAGCAATGGTGCAATTCTGGTGTTGATGCCCGGTGCTTCCACCCCCGTCTTCTGGGGAACCTAACTCAGGTTAGGTTGTGTTCTCTTCTGGCCCCCTTTTTCACACCCGGTGACTCTCCATGGGCCATGTCTGACTGCTCCCACTCATATCAGAGCATCTTCCACTTGTCAACAGTGGGTGACAGTACAGAGCCTTCTATTACTACATAACAAAACTGCCCTCGAATTTAGTGGCTTAAAACAACCACCATTTTATTGTATCGCACAACTTTGCAGTTTAGAAATTTGGTCAGGGCTTGGCTGGGTGGTTCTTCTGTTCTGCGTGTATTGATGGGGGCTGCTTGGAGTGTTCATTGATGGCTTGTCTGGCTTTATTCCCAAGCTTGGCTTCTTGGCAGGGACAGCAGTAAGAGGCTGGGCTCAGTCGGGCTCTGCTCCTCTCCCTGTGACCTCAGGATACTTCACCTGCTCCCTCTTGTAGGGTAATGAGTGTGTCATGCAGCAGCTCAGGGCTCCAAGAGACCAAGACAGTGGCTGCCTATCTTCTTACAGCCCAGGCCTGGAAGGCATGGAGCCCCTGCTGCCATACTCTGCTGGCTGAAGCGTCACCATCCAGATCCAAGAAGAGGGGAAATGCACCCACCTCTCCATGGGAGGAATGCCAAAGAATGTGAGGCTGTCTTTAATCTGCCTCAGATAAAGAAACTTCATCAACCAGATTTCTGTAGCACTAGCACTTCATGTTCCTATTCGTGCTGACTCTAATCTGTGCAATTTCTAAGCTTCAAGAAATGTCTCTCTTCCCCAGTGCTGCATAAGCCTATGATGGCTGACTGGGAAAAATGCCACACATTTATTACAAGCTGTTGTTTGTCATGCTGGCCATGCTGCCTGGCCCACAAGCTACTCAGTGAATGCTGAGTGGACAAGTGATCGTTTTAAGTAGTCCTTCTTTTGATTGGATGGAAACAATTGGAAGGTATGAGTCGGAGTGCTCCAGAGAAAAAGACCCAATAGAAGGCAGAGACAGAAACAGAGACAGAGGTAGAGACAGAGATAGAAGTAGAGATGATAAAGATAGAGATAAAGACAGAAAGATTATAGAGATAGTGATAGAGGTAGAGGTAGAGATAATAAAGATAGAGATAAAGAGAGAGAGACAGAGATAGAAAGATTATAGAGATAGAGGTAGAGGTAGAAATAAAGATGATAAAGAGAGTTAGAGAGGATAGTGATAGAGATAGAAAAATTATAGAGACAGATATAAAGAGAGAGATGATAGAGATTGACAGAGACAGAGATGACAAAGATAGAGGTAGAGTTGGCAGAGAAAGAAATAGAGTTGGGAGAGAGAGAGAGAAGAGGAGAGGGGAGTTATTAGGGGAATTGGCTCATGCTATATAAAGGCTGAGAAATCCTGCAACAGGACTTCTGCACACTGGAAACCCCAGGAAGCCAGTAATGTGGCTCAGTCCAAGTCCAAGGTCTCAGAACCAGGAAACTGATGGTGTACCTCAAAGTCCAAGGCCAAAGGCCTAAGATCCCAGGGCTTCTGGTATAAGTCACCATGTCCAAAGGCTGGAGCTGGAGTTGTTGTCCAAGGACAGGCATGTCTCCAGCCCCAGCAGGCAGGGCGCTCGGTTCGCCTTTCCTCTGTTTTTTGTTCTCTCCAGTCCTTAGCAGATAGCATGGCACCCTACAGAAGGCAGGTTCTCCCCAGCTGTCCACTCAGTCTCACACACTGACCCTCTCTGGACATGCCCTCACAGACACACCCAGAAATAACGCTTGACCAGGTTTCTAGGTAGCCCTTAATCCCTCAAACCAACGCCTAAAATTAGCCACCACAGACGGTGTTTACAGTCATCTCCAGTGTCAGCAGGAAGCCAGGGAAGGCTCTGAGGAGCAGGTCCTCCAGTTCACAAGCTGTTTTCTCTGTGCTTCCTGTCTGAGTGACAGTGACAAATTCTTCCCAGGTCAGAATGGCGCTGTAGCTCCACAGCGGTCCGGAGGGTACACTGGTGCCAAACTGCACTTCCTTTGTGACACTCCACTTCCAAGTGTCTCCCTGGGAACCCTGACCCTCCAAGTCCGCGGTTCTCAACCTCGGAAACACATCAGGATCCCCTGGGGGGCTTGAGGAAGCAAGCAAGCGCACTGAGCCCCGCCCCAGAGTTTGGGACTCAGCCAACCAAAGATGGGACTCAAGAACTGGCACCTCCAGCAGGCTCTCAGATGATGCTCATGTTACACAAGGCCGATGAACAACACATGTCCATCGATATTAACCGGTGTTGATATGACTTGAGATGGATTTGGATAATCCTAGATTAAAACTAGATCCCAGGGGCTGATGACTTATAATCCAGTTGTCAGATCCATGCCATCCTTAAAATCGATGATCTAAACCTTCTTGTGAACTGTTCCATTTAGAAAACAAAACTGTGAGCTATTGTCAGAGATTCTCATGAAAATTAGTTATCAACTGCTGATTAGTGCTTTGGAAAATTATGAGTATTATTTGCAGGTAAGAGTCTATTAAGCATTTTCTATTTAATGATTCCACGTCATACTAAACAAAGAAAGATTTGGCTCCTGTGCCGTCCCGGCCCAGCTCTGTTGCTTAGCAATGAGTTCACCATGCCAGGGTAGTCTCGTGTTTTCCTCTTCAAAGAAGCACAGTGTGCTATGGGCACTTTCTAAATTCACCACCGTGCTCCCATGAAGAAGGTTTAATCCTCATTTTGTATTTAACCTAGCAGACTGCACATTCTCAAGAGGAGAAGCTTTATTTTAGGATGTTGAAAATGCAGCATGTTCTTTTTTCAAAGTGAAACTCCATGCTTCCCAATTATTCAAGTGACTTCTGGAGAGATTCACCTTTCTGACAAAGATCTAGCCATCAGCTAATACAGACCGTGGCATGTAGCGGTGGCCAGGCAAGTGATGGATTCAAAAGACATAGAGAAGAACTGGCAGGACGCAATGCTCATGCCTATAGTCCCAACACGTTGGGAGGCCAAGGAAGGAGGATCACTTAAGGTCAGGAGTTTGAGACTAGCCTGGGCAACATAGAGAGACTCTATCTCTACAAAAAATTTAAGACTTAGCTGGATGTGGTGGCACCTATAGTCCCAGCACTTTGGGAGGCCAAAGCGGAAGGTTCATTTGAGACCAACCCAGGCAACATGGCAAGACCCCCATCTCAACAAAAAATGAAAAAAAAATTAGCCAGGTGTGGTGGCATATGTCTGTTGTCCCAGTTACTTGGAAGGCTGAGACAGGAGGATCACTTGAGGCCAGGAGTTCAAGATCAGCCTGGGCAACATAACAAAACCCTGTCTCTACAAAAAAAAAAAAAAAAAAAAAATTAGGCATGGTGCCACCCATAGTCCCAGCCACTCAAGAGGTTGAGGCAAAGGGATCACTTGAGCCCAGGAGCTTGAAATTGACACAAACTATGATCACACCACTGTACTCCAACCTGGGTGACAGAGCGAGAATTTGTCTCTTAAAATAATAATGATGATGATGATAATACCAGTGGACACCTGCTATACACCATAAAGGAACAGGTTTAGATATTGTTCAGACACTGTCTCCTTCATAAAATCTATGATGTGTGACAAAGGTAAGATTAACTTAGAAGAAACAGCAGCACACTGCACAAGACAGTATGCAATTAGCCACTAAATTATGAGGCACTCAGTGGAAAGCCTTTTAAGAATTCAGTGACAGTAGAAGCACATAAGAAGGGCTGGCATTTATCAAGTGCCTCCTGTATGTGGCACTTCAAATGCATTATCTCTCTCCATAGTCACAATAGTCCCATGAAGTTGGAATTGTTATCATCCTCCTTTTCAGATAAGGACAGCAAGTCTGAAAGGTCAGTTAGCCTGCTGGTAAACAAACCTAGACCTGGGTTAAGCACAGGAGAGTGGTAGAGTGTGGCTAGCTGGAGGGCCACCCGCCATCTGCCTTTCCCTTGGCCTCTTCACAATATTCATAAATGTGGGGCCCAGTTCCAGGCCCCGTGGTCCTCATAAAAAGGCCCTAAGCTTTAATTTGTGCTCAAAAACCTACCTTGAACACCTATTCTTTCAGCCCACAGGAAGTCCCCTGGGACAAAGGTAAAAGAAGGAGGGTTTTAACATTATTATTATTATTATTTAAGTCAGAGTCTCACTCTGTCACCCAGATTGGAGTGTCTGGCTCACTGCAGCCTCAATCTCCTGGGCTCTGGTGATCCTCCTGCCTTAGTCTCCCGAGTAGCTGGGACTACAGATGCATGCTGCCACGTCTGGCTAATTTTTTTATTTTTGTAGAAATGAGGTCTAACCCAGGCAGTCCTCTCACCTCAGCCTCCCAAAGTGCTGGGATTATAGGCATGAGCCACTGCGCCCGGCCCTTTTTACATTATCTTTGAACAGTGAGTTCTGTAGAGTGATACATGATTCACATGAAAGTGTGTAGATCTATAAAAGTGCACCCCCCGTTTTCATAATAGCAGACTCATATTGACCTGCCAGAGTCGAATTGTTTAGCATTCTTGTCTAAACAATCTTCCTCCTTCACTGAATTCCTAACACTCTGCGCTGCTTCCAATGAGCCTTTTTTGATGCAACTGTTCCTTGAATTTCATCTCCAATCGTGTCTCACAAGGATCCAGGTTCTCCAAGTAATAGTACAAGTATATGACTTCACCTCGATGCTCTGCCCCACATCCTCAGACGCACTTAGGAAAACACCAGATAAGAAGTCAGCTTTCTGGAGGTTTTTGAGACAAGACATAGACCAGCTGGGTCCCCTCACCACCAGACTCAGGGCTGTGGGTATGAGGTGGTCAGTCAGGTGCAGCCCCAAGGCAGACACAGGAAAGGCTCAGGAAGACACAGCTTATTGTACACACAGGTCCCAAGGCATGGCACATCATACAGGCCATGTGGGAAGACAGCGGGAAGTCAGGAGGCAGAAGACGGGTGCAGGGGGACACATGAAGCCACCCTTGCTGGGGTGTCTGCAGGAAAGGTAAGCCAGGTAGGGCGAATGGCTTAGGATTGACTGACTTGAATAACTTCCATGGGCTCTAAGCTGTAGGGTGGCCCTTAGTTGCCTGGTACTGGCCCTGGGATGATAGCCACAGAGGAATGACTGCACAAGCCACATGGAGAACATTCTAGGCTGGTGAGTTTTCCTATCAAAGGCACGCTCCTGGCAAAGCTCTTGGCTGCTTCCAAGAACTGCCTCACCCCAAGAGGGGTGGTCTTTCTCCAGCGAGAGAAGCTTTCTAAGATGTAGAAACATCAAAACAGGCTGGATGTGGTGGCTCATGCCTGGAATCCCAGCACCTGGGGAGGCCAAGGCAGGAGGAGACTTAAGGTTAAGAGTTTGGGACCAGCCTGGGCAATGTAGTGATGCCCTGTCTCTATAAGAAAATAAAAAAATTAGCCAGGCATGGTGGTGTGCCTGTAGTCCCAGCTACTCAGGAGGCTGAGGCAGGAGGATTGCTTCAGCCTAGAAGTTCGAGGCTGCAGTGAGCTATAATCGCCCACCACACTTTAGCTTGGGAGATAGAGCGAGATTGTGCTGCAAAAAAAAAAAGAAAGAAAAAGAAAAAAAAAGAAAGAAAGAAAAGAAAAGAAAAGAAAGAAGAAAAAGAAAAAAATCAAAATATACAGAAAATGTAAAATTATACAATACAGAGAAGATTGTCAGAACAAAACGCAAACCCCAAGCCCACAACTTTGTCAGTTACCATCAAATGTCTGAACATTTTGTGGAAAATAGAGGAAAAACAGCATGAAAGGTTAATTTTGAAACCAACTACTGAGTTTTGGGTTCTCGAACTGCTTCTGCCGAAGTCTCGAGGCTTTCAGTGTCTATAAAATGTGAGGGACAAGAATGGAAAACAAAACCTATAATCCACGGGAACGTTCGCACCCAGCCAGTGGTGAGCAGCGCCATGACCCTCTGGGGAGCAGTGTGGCCACAGGACAATCCCCTGCACACCTCACATGTGCCTGGCACTCACGCGCAGACATGCTTATGGCAATGTTGCCTATAAGAGGGAATAATTGGAAACAACACACCTGCCAGGGTAGCAGGTAAGTTAAATGTGGTGGGTTCATAAAATGCACCATATAGCAGTATACAGGAGTAAACTAGCCCCATATTCAAGGTCACTAGATGTCAAAATACAATGTTGCATAAGAATAAAAGAGAATTACAGGCTGGTGCTGTGGCTCATACCTGTAATCCCAGCACTTTGGGAGGCCAAAGAGGGAGACTCACTTGAGTCCAGGAGTTTGAGACCAACCTGGGCAATATAGCGAGATTTTGTCTCTACACACACACACACACACACACACACACACACACACACACATTTATTTATTTATTTATGGTGGTGGTGTGCCTGTAGTGCCAGCTATTTGGGAGGCTGAAGCAAGAAGACCACTTGAGCCCAGGAGGCTGAGGTTGTGGTGAGCCATGATCTTGCCACTGCCCCCCAGCCTGGGTGACAGAGTAAGATTCTAACTCAAAAAAGAAAAAAAAAAAGTGAATTACAGAACAATGTGTTTTATAAGATACCACCGAATAAATCTTAAAAGGAAAAAAGAAACTTATATACAAAACTATCTATCTTGTTCATGGAGACTATATATTCAAGTAAAAGTCGTTTCCTAATGGCCTAGAAGAAAGTACGCCAAGTTCATGGCAGTGGCTTCCTCTGGCGCAGGAGTATGGAATTTGACCTCAGTCTTACCTAAAATGCTTCAGTTCTATTAGTAAAAAAAGACTTTGAAAAGACAAAACGTTAACAACAACTGGTTCTGGAATGAATGGGTATTTATTAAAGTAGTCTACGTTTTTCTGTTTTAAAATATAGGCTTAATTTTTTTTAAAATTGCTAAGTACCTTCTATTGCCCTGTCCAGCTCTGAATTTTAGAGTTGCATAATTAGGGATGGGATGCTTTTTCACTAGCAGCTCAAGACCCACCCAGCTCTGGTCTGGCCTTGGTGTTCACACCAAAACAAGAGGTTGTGCCCTGGTGACTCCCTATACCCCTGGCAGGGCTGCCTTCATGGGCCCCAGGCTCAAAAGGGACCTTGCTTGGTCTGAGGCTCTGCTGTCACCGTCTTGAAATTCAGGGTAACTTTTTCTTTGAACTTGTGCTTTGTTAGTGAAGTCCAACGAGACAATGGCGTGTGAGTGTGGGCGAAGTGGACATACACCATGTCTGTGTCCATAGCTCCTTGCTGTCCCTTCACCCATAATTTCAAACCCGTGACATGTGGGGTTTCAGCAAAACTCAAGGCAGTATGAGACATTGTATTACAGAAGCCGCCAGTTCTCTAGACAGTGCGGTGGGAAGTGTACCTATTAGGAAGCTGAGTCAAAACAGCTGAGCTTGGCCAATGCTTTGCTCAACTCTGGTGTGTCCACATGGCTCTTTGAGCTATGGCCACCATGTTTCCTAGCTTTGACTTGACTCCCTCTCCCCTACCTTGGGAAAGTGAATCTCCTCTCTCTCTCTCTCTCTCTCTCTCTCTCTCATTTACTTTCTAAACAAAGTATATTTTCCAATTAAAAAAAAACACAGCTGAGCTCATTGAGCTTCATGCATCATTTTCACTGGCATAAGAAGAACAAGACACATGTGCATGTTCAAGCTGCAAAATATAAACTGTGCAATTTCTGTGCCTTCGCATTAAATACTCTTTTAAAAACTTTGTAAAACACTGCATACTATAAAGAGGAATGGTGAGGTTTATGCTGATAATATAAAGAAAGAAAGGAAATGGCATTATATTTTAATATGTTTACTGGCACTCTAATCTTGCTTTTTGAACAAGGGGGCCTGAATTTTTATTTTGCATTAAGCCCCACAAATAATATAGCTGGCCCTACCTTCTGGTTTTTATGTCTGGTGTGCTTAAGAGAAATTGTTGTCAAACAACTGGATGGTTGCCAGGACAGCTGTGATAGTTCATTTTATGTGTCAGCATGACTGGGTTGAGGGATGTCCAGTTAGTCTGGACACATCATTTCTGGGTATGTCTGTGAGGGCGTTTCTGGGGGCGATTAGCATTTGAAGTGGTAGACAGAGTGAAGGAGATGGTTCTCACCAATGCGGCTGACATCATCCAACCTGAGGAGGTCCCAAGGAGAACCAAAAAATGGAGAAATCCCAGATATGCTGTCTCATCTTGAGCTGGGATGTTCATTTTCTCTTGCCCTCAGACACAGGCGCTCTGGTTCTCAGGCCTTCAGACCCGACTGAGAGCCACATTACCAGCCGCCTGGTTCTCAGGTTTGTAGATGGTGACTGTGGGACTTCTGGCCTCTGTATTATCATGAGCCAATTTCCACAGTCAGTCTGCCATCTATCTATCTATCATCTGTCTATCATCTATCATCTGTCTCTCCTCTGTCTATCCACCTATCTGAATTTCAGCCCTCAAGACTCTAATGGTATTCAAGACAAGAAAGTCCATTAACAGCTGGGAGCAAGCCCTGAAGGTAAGGATAAAAGAAATGGGGGCCCCAGTAGGGAAAGAATAAACCTGCCATCTCAAATTGAAGCACAGAACTCTAACATTCTTTTTTAAAAAAATTTTTTTTTGAGTTGGAGGTCTCACTCTGTCACCCAGGCTAGAGTGCAGTGTCATGATCATGACTCACTGCAGGCTTGACTTCCTGGGCTCAGATGATCCTTCTGCCTCAGCCTCCCCAGTAACTGAGACTACAGGCATGTGCCACCATGCCCAGCTTATTTTTTTTATTTTTTGTAGAGAAAGTGTCTCGCTATGTTGCCCAGGCTGGTCTCAAACTCCTGGGCTCAGGCAATCCTCCCGCCTTGGCCTCCCAAAGTGCTGGGATTACAGGCATGAGCCACCATGCCCAGCCAAGAACCCTTACATTTTTATGTGTGAGAATTAACTTCTCTGAAATGCTTGCCTCTCACTCTGGTTATGGCGCTGTAATCAACTGAAGGTCTGCCTCTTCCCTTAGTTTCCACAGGGCCTGGCATAGAACCAAGTACACAGTAAGCATCTAATAATATGTCATGGATACATAAGTGGAGAAATGAATGTCTGGGCATCTAGGAAATGGCACCAGTGTTGGTCTTAGGGAAGCCCTTCATGGAGGAAACAAAGTCTCTAGTGGTGAACTGCAGTGAGTATGTTTGAGGTGTTGGGTTGGCCAGCCATGTTCAGTTGTGCAGACTGTTCACTGCACAAAGATACCTGGCTAGGTGGTAGGAGGAGGTTGAAATCCAGCCTGTGCTCCCCTTGCCAAGCTGTGATCCTGGCCCAGGGTTTTGTCCTCAAGAAATAAGGAAGTCTTTTCCATCAAGGCTCTGACTGGATTAGCACTGCCCTGCCTGGGCTTTCTTTGACTCAATCT
Organism: Tarsius wallacei; assembly: GCA_963574415.1. Classification (NCBI taxonomy): domain Eukaryota; kingdom Metazoa; phylum Chordata; class Mammalia; order Primates; family Tarsiidae; genus Tarsius; species Tarsius wallacei. The sequence goes on along the minus strand of CAUYQG010214087.1, from coordinate 11,052 downwards.
GTTTATTAGCTGTTTTTCTTCAGGAACACAAGAGCAAAGCATTGGTTGCCAGCAGAGGGATAGAACAAGACAAAATGTGAAAGGAATGGCAGGGACTGGAGAGACAAACTTCAGCCCAACCACTTTTGTTTGTTTTCTCTGCCGTGGGCAAAGCAAACTCAGCTTTGCTTTGATAATGCTCCTAAAGGAGAGATCCTCACCTAATAAGTAGAGAATGAGGCTGGGCACTGTGGTGCACGCCGGTAATCACAGCACTTCAGCACCTTGGGAGGCCGAAGTAGGAGGATTGTTTGAGCCCAGGTATTCGAGACCAGCCTGGGCAACATAACAAGACTCCATCTCCACAAAAAATAAAAAAATTAACCAGGCCTGGTGTGCGCCTGAAGTCCCAGCTACTCAGGAGGCTAAGGCAGGAGAATCGCCCTGAGCATTTATTTGAGTTTCCTCAGTGTCAGCAGTGGTAGTGGCAGTGACAGTGACCAGTGCTCATTCCCCTTTGCATCCCACTCTAAGCTTAAGACAAAAGGGGCTACATTAGTATTAATATATGTTTAAGAAACACTTTGTGAAGTGCTGAAGCCGATGACATACCCCACAGTTGCTGATGAGGTGTGATGATGGTTGCTGATATAAACAAGGAAAGAAATGAGCATGAAGGAGGGTACAATGCCTCTGAGAAATCCAATTTGTGTGTCAAATCCTCAGATGCCTAGATTTCAGTCTGAGTCTGCTCAGGCTGCCATAACAAAACATTGTAGACTGGTTGGCTTAAGAAACAGAAATTCATTTCTCGCAGTTCTGGAGGCTTTGCAGTCCATGATCAAGGTGGCAGCTGATTCTGCTTCTGGCAAGGACCTCTTCCTGGCTTGCAGGTAGCCGCCTTCTCTCTGTATCTTCATGAGTGGAGAGTGCCGGTGTCTCTTTTTCTCTTCTGAGGACACTAATCCTTTCGTGAGGGCCCACCCTCATGACCTCATCTAACCCTAATTACCTTTCAAAGGCCCTATCTCTAAATACCATCAGATGGGGGGGGGGTTAGAGCTTCAACATATGAATGTTGGTGTGGAGACAAAAACATTGAGTCCATAACATCTGTCCTAAATTAATTATCCACCTGTAAACACCATTCTACAACGAGCAGACAGAGTGTAGGCTCCGGGGAATGATACCCATGGTCAGAGGCTCATGCATGGGCTCTGCAGGGAGGAGGCCATGGCTGCAGACAGCCTCGTTCTCACCAGCATGCTTCTGGAATTGTTTCACATACCTGAGTGCCAGGGGAATAAATGAATTTTAAGACCGAGGAGCTCTGTCATTCACATCAACTTGTCACAGCCATCGACTGCTCACCTATCAAGATGATGGAAGGCTATGGATTTCTGCAATCAATTACAGAATCTCCTCATCAGTTACATAGCCCTTGAATGGTCCACACAACCTTCATGCAAAAATCCTTTCAACTTTTAATTACCGGAAAAAAAGGAAAGAAAGAGTCCTTTGATGCATTCATTCTTTAAGGTTTAAAAAAAAGCCATAAGCATAAATAGAATTTGATTTAGATAAATTATTGACAAAGTCATTATCAATGATTACAAATCTAAATCACTATTCTGTATGAAGGCCAGTTGTGTTGGTGTAAGCAGGTAATTTGTTGGTTATTGATGGACCAAAGGGTACATAATTATTCATTACCTAGACTCAAAGCTGACTCATCAGTAGACACAAACACACACACACACACACACACATACACACACACACATACACACACACACACATACACACACACACACATACACACACACACACATACAGGCTATGATTCCCATATTTAAGGTGCCATAGAAGGCAGCTTTTATTTTTTATCTCCAAACAAAAAAGATTCCCTATTTATGTTTAATCATGAAATTAAAAATTGTACACTGTCTTCGTCCAGAACATCAAGTTCCTGGGTTTATAAGACACACTTCCAGGCTTCCCATTGTTGGGGTGTTTTCCTCACTCTGTCTCCATAAACTTAGGAATTCAAACCAAGAACTCATCCTATTCGTTCCGTGGCAGTAGCCATTGCTCTCTAGAGTTCTACAATTCTAGCGGTAACAGCCATGACAATTTCTCCTAACTGCAAATTCACACTCATAAAACTAGGTAATAATTACACAAGGACCCACTAACAGTAGGATGACAGTCAGGGGGATCAATTCTACAATTAATGTCTGGGTTTCCCCCTCCTACTAGTTGATGGATTTTTTTTTCCCTCTATAATCCTCGAAGATCTTCTAGCTTAAATAAGGGTGACTTGCAAAGGTCGATGCAAAATTGATTCAAAAGCTGGCTAATGAAACATACACTAGACTAACAGGAAAAAAGGCTGAGTTTTGGATATGACTGCCTGACATCTCATTCTGTTCCCAAGCTACCTTAAATCGGGTCCCTACAACTTTTTTAGTCCCTATAGGCCAACTGCACTGTGAATCACTCTCCCACCTCTTCCTACTTATTACTACCAAATACACATGGAACCCTGTGCAAGTGAAAGTATACATAGGCTTCCATCCATCTGACAAGCCTTTGCTTTATGGCAGACACAATTTGGATTCAAGAAATAAAACATAATCACTTTTGAAAGGATGTGCATGCATCATGATACATTAAAAAATGATTGAGCCAGTCACAGAAGAAACACAATGACCAACAAATATTTCAAGAAATGTCCACATCTACCAGTAATCAAAGACATATAAACAGGCCAGGTTTGGTGGCTCATCCTGTAATCCCAGCACTTTGGGAGGCCGAAGCTAGTGGATTGCTAGGTTTGAGACCAGCCTGGGCAATTTGGCGAGACCTTGTCTCTACAATAAATTTTAAAAAATTAGCCAGGTGTGGTAGCATGCACCTGTAGTCCCGACTACTTGAAAGGCTGAGTCGGAAGGATCGCCGGAGCCCAGCAGGTTGACACTGGGGTGACTGTGAGTATGCCTCTGCACTCCAGCCTAGGCGACAGAGTGAGACTTCAACTCAAAATAAATTAATAAATAAAAGACATATAAACAAAGGTGACAGTGAGGCATTATGTGTCACCTGTGAAATCAGGAAGGGTTTTTCAACATTTTCTTATTCTGTAGCAAATATGGAAGGGACTTGACTGCTATACAACAGTGGCACCCAAATCTTCCTTATTAACAAGAAAGCACACTCTTTGAAGTGCTGAATCCCATAGGACACATCTGGATGGTCTTGACCAATCCATAGTCTCACTGTCTTTGCCAGTGCCTGGTTTCCACAAAGGCATGGGGTATAATCCGTCCGAGAGACATCAGGGAAATCTGCTGGGGATAGGGGATGCTTGAGAAGGCTTTCTTCTTTCTTAGAAAGGAATGCAAGGCAGTAGCTCTCTCTGCTTTCCTGGCTTTGGGTCTTGTTTGTATTCCCCTTGATCTAGCTACTCTGTTTCTAGGTCTTTATCTTAAAGAAATAGACAAAGACACATGCAAAGATATATGTACAAGGCTGTTTAGTTGCAATCAGGCTGTTCTCTTGAATGCAACAGTCTTGAATGGAATTCATTTACTACAATGAAAAATTAGAAATGATCATAAGAATCTGGTTAAATTATGAGATAGCCGTGACTACATATTTATTAACAATCATATTGTAGATTAATGGGAAATTCTACATGACATATTAGGAGAGAAAAACAAGTAGAAAATAAAAAATTTTTAGAAATGTGTGTATGTGTGTACATATATATTTATTCCTCCAGATAGTGGAATTACAGATTTTATTTTCTTTTTTGTGCTTATTTGGGCTTTCTAAAGCTTGTAGCAGCAACGTTTTTTGACCTTGGCCATTGAAGGGGGAGGTATTCTTTTTAGAAACCTAAGCATATGCAGGTGTCCTGGCAAAGCACAAAGGTGAGGTGGCCACACCCCCGTGTGGGTGCTGTTCCCAGAAGGGGCCAGCCAGGTCCACCTGCAGTGAAGGCCAGGGGCTATTCGAGGCAGAGGAGGAAGCCGCCGGGAACCATGCTCTGGGAAGACTGAAACACCTATTTCGTCTACCATATCTTGTAGCAGCATCCCAGGGTCATGGATGGGCTTTCCTGCCTCACACCTTCCTGCTTCATGTAACACACTGGATAAGGATTCTCACTCTTACCTACTGCTAACATCAGCAAACTTGTCGCGTCTGGTGTGGCCCACAGGTCAGGACATACAGCCCCTAACCCTGTGCCTCTCAACACTGGATGGGCAGTACTGTTGCCCATTAAAGTGATATGGCTTGAAAGCAAGTGGATAAGCTACTCGGTTCCAAAATGTAAATCACCACCTGTTGACTAAAGAGCCATTCTTAGAGAGTCATTCTTCAGGAGTGTGTAAGAAAAGAAGTATGTCTCCACTGTCCTCGTGTTCCTTTCTAAAATTGTGAACTGTGAGCATGTAAATATGTTTGGGAGGGTTGCCAAGTAACATTTTTCTGGGGAGCAACCCCTCCCCCATCCCCACGGACACCCCATGTTCATTGGTTCAAGGATTGGCACCCAATACCCGCTGGACCTAACCCAGTCCTCTCAAAGGAATTTGAAATAAATTATGTGTTTTTAGTTGCAGTCAGGCTGTTCCCTTGAATAGAAGGGAGGCCAACTTGGTTACTGTTGCTGGTGGCCTTATTTCCAACATGACAAAAAAAAAGTCAGGGAAAGTGGTGTACAACAAGAGAGATCAACAATGCAGGGGCATGGAGAAGCAGCCTCAAGATACAGTGTATTAGGGTAGACTGCCTACAATAAGAAACAGTCCCAGATCTCAGTGGCTTGACTCAGCACAGGTTTATTTCTTGCTCATGCAAAATTCAAAGTGAATGATCTCTAGGAAGCTCTCTCCAGGTAATGACTCGGGGACCCAGGCTCCTTTGATCTCATGCCTCCACCATCTTGTGGTTTCAAGATCTCCCAGCATAAGCCCAGCCAGGAGAGGGGAGGAAGAGAAAGAACATGAACTTCACACAGGAAATGTTGTAACCATAACTGAAAAAGGCTTATATCACTTCCTTTTACAATCCACCAGCCAGAACTCAGTCATATAACTCTGTAACCTCACCAGACCAATCTGGCTCAACTTTTATGTGACAAAGTTGTGAGTTGTTTTTCAGTTGCCATGGACTCCTACGTCGCAGGTTATGGAGCCTGAACAATTCCAGATGAACCAAGTGTGCAACCACAAGCAGAACCCAAGTGCTCAAACCCAGGAGCAGGGAGTGAATTAAGAAGTGTACATAGCATGGCAGGACCCAGGATCCAATCAGACAGAGTCCTGACATTGCCCATGGCAGGACCCAGTCAGAGCACATCTCCCAGCATCACCGCACTGCAAGACCCCAATCAGATCATGTCTCATGACACTGTTCTTATAAAACCCTGCCCAGCCACCAGCTCTGGGAGACATTTGCGTGTTTCCTCCTGTCTCCTTGCCAGTAGACTCACAATAAAACTTTATTGCTGCAAAAACCACCAGTGCTTTGATGTTAGGCTTTCTGTGCGTGCAGGTTTGATGACACGTCCACCTAGATGCAAGGAAGGACAGAGAATGTAACTTTGTGCCCACAGAGGTAAGAAAAACCAGATATCAGTGAGCACTGGAAGGGCCTGATGATACATGTGGGGAAAGAGGACTTCTTGGATTCCCACAGTCTCTTGATCTTGCCCTCCGTGGGACTTGATTTTCAAGGCCAATGTCCTTACTCAAGCCGGTGCACGTAGGCTCTGGTATTCACGACCCCTAAAAAGGACTAGCAGGTAACTCAAACACGTTCGGATTATAAAGCACAGTGATAATCTCATTTAGACTTTGACGTCAAGCCTGGGAGGCAAATCTTACTATTAATCTCGTTTCGCTGAAGAAGAAACTGAGTCTCAGAGAAGACTGGCTTGAGTCCCGTAACAACCAGTAGAGCCTTGGCTAGAAGGAAAGCCTCCCAGCTCCGAAGATGGGCTCTGTTTCCACTTCATTGTGTGCAGAAGCCTGTAGGAGGGAGGTCATTAAACTCCTCACCCCATAGTGAGAGTGGTTTTATTAGATTACTTACAGTCTGGAGGAGAGAGAATGGCAGCTGTGAAGCTACCCGCTCTCGGGAGAAAGGGAAGAAATGAAATGAAGGGTGCAGGACAGGAAGTCCAGGCACACCGGGCTCTTCATTTTCTGTGCAATTCTGCAGAGGTTCTGGCTGGAATTCACAAAGAAGACCTGATCAAAGCCAAAAAGGTAGGCATTGTGTCGCCAGGGAGGCCTGCATTTTGTGTTTGACATTGGAACACTTTCCAGTTCTGACACGAGAAACTTACAGAAAGCCCTGAAAGAAGGCTAGACAGATGGCGGAGGCCTTGAGTCATGGCATGGAGATGAAAGGCATCGGGTTGTCACGGCCTGGTGAGGAGGACAAGGATGAAGGAGAACTGTAAAGCCACCTTTGTGCACAATAAATGATGAGATAACCCTGGAACGACAGCAAACAGCTGCTCGGTTTTCCTGGGGCTGACAGCTGCCGCCTCTGCTGGGCTGTTCCTACCACCAGCCCCTCTGACACCCGGCCGCGCAGAATTGATGATCAAAGCTCTCTCGTATGGCAGTGGAGCCTTTGGGGGGGGGGGGTCCCTTTGCGGGGTGGGGGTGGGGGTCCTTAAATGTGGCTGGCGCAAGAGGGAAAAATGCCAGGTAGGAACAACCTTGACGGAACGAGTGAACAACAGAAAGTGCTGGAAGCAAACTGTTAAGAGGTTGTGGATGAAGATGCGGAGGCAGTGATTCCAAGACGCCTTTGTAGAGGTCATCGTCAGTGCCAGGCAAACAGAGAAAAAGGACAATGTACCAAGTTTCTCCTACCCATTTCACTTAAAGGACTCTCCTTTATTCCAAGATGTCTTCCTTCCTGGTTTTGATGTTTAAATGTCCTTTTATGGTATGAGAATGATAGGTGTTTTTTTTTTCTCTTACACTCATGGCAAAATAAAATGTTGGCAACACTTTATCAGTCCTCAACTTATTTTTCTTTTTTATCAGTCCATGAAATATAAAACTCTAGTCCCCATTCAAAAGGCTTGCATTTTTTAAGAATCATTCACAAAGAAATAAAAAAAGAAGAAAACTTAGAAGATACACATATTAGAAGAATAAATCACACACATTTCAAGGACAAGTCAGTGCTTAGAAGTGAAGTAAACAATAACATCTTTGAGGAAAGTTAAACACCAAATAGAAAAGGATTAAATCGTCAGTTTCTATCAGCCTTAGGAATCTGAACTCTCCGGGCCTTTCAAAGATATGATGAAAAAGGGAACGGTGGGGCTCAACTAAGCCCTGGCCATTCTCACAATTATCTCTAGCACCAGAAACACAGCTGACATGAGAAGTTAGGGCCTATTAAAATTTCCAGAATGGATTACAAAACACTAGCCAGGAGCCAGCTGCGAAAATTTTGACCGCAGAACAGTTCCTAATGTTCGCAAGAGTGCTGAGGAAAACGAACAATAGCAGCTGTTTTGCAAAAAGTGCAAAAGAAAGAGTGACAGAGTGAGAACAAGCAGATTATGAAAACTCGCCACGTAACTCTTGGAATAGAACCTGCAAGTGTGTTGATACAAAGGAGTCTACCTGTACCCTTTACCTGCTGACACTCTAGGATGAGGGCGCGTGACAAAATGAGACTGTTCGGGAAAGAAAAAGTGCATGTTAACATCAAAACTAGGAAGAAACAGGTGAAAGGGGAAGGCATGTTTGAAGACAGGCTTCTCCTGAATTTCAGATATCCACGTACCAATGTAATTGCAAGTTGTGTTCCTGACTTGCAATAACTTAAGGAAACACAGCTGGGATATGAGTAGACAAAAATAGTAAGTGAAATGTAAAGACATTCACATTCACTGGAAAATGATAGCGTTCATTCTCTTTCCCTATGTTTAACTTTCCAATGAAAAGGGAAATGATTGAGGAATATCTCAGGGAAGGATCTACAAACACCTGTTGAGGACCAGACATGGAGCTTGAAACTCACAGTCTCTCTCTACATTATCTCATAAACTTCTAACAACAACATTCTGAGGTCAGTATTATGACCCCATTTTCCAGATGAGAACACTGAGGCCCAACAACAATAAGATTCTTACCCAGCGGTTCATAGCTAGCAAGTGTCAGAGTCAAGCGTGTGTTTTCATCACTGCTCTCAGTACCCAGCTACCCTGTCTTCTGAGATGCAGAATGAATGACTACAGAGACTGAGAGGATGACAGCCATTTCTCTTGGAATCCCTTCTCCCACTGTTGTCCCTCATATCACCTGAGGTGTCAGTTTCAAACCCCTAGGTCTGCCCTTCCTTGTGCTAAACACTCTTATAAATTCACATGAAAACACTTCACTTGTCCTCTTGGGTAAGCCCAGAAAGTCACTTTGGTATGACAAACCAAAGAGAATTTATGTGATCAAATAATACATAGGTACATATTAATGAAGAGGACAAAAAAACAACTACTCTGTAGGGTAGAGATAATGGCCCTATCTTTATTAATGACCTAGAGGAGGGAGCCCCTCCGGGAGCCCCATCCCCTCCTAGGACCAGCCTCCACGATAGCCCTGGTGTGCTGGCCACTGCCCAGTACACATGCCAGCTGCACAAGCTGATGCTCCCTGGGAAATAGAAGCCCCAAGAGAGAAAAAAAGAGCGCACCTGAAGAGCATCATTATTAAAAAAAGATAACAGAAACAGAATTAATGTAGTTGATAAATAACAAAAGCTAAGTAAGCATAAATATCTTCAAACAAATAAGAGACAATATTGACAAAATGAAATAAGAGCTAACAATAAGAAAGAAGCAAGTGGAAAGCCTGATTACAAAAAAATGTTTGAAATACAATAACGAAACAATTGAGGTAAATACCTTGAGGAACACACTTGAGGAACAAATTGCTGAGCTGAGAAATATAGTACATGAACTCTGCTGTATCATACCCAGAAGGAATAAAATAATGGAAAAATAAGGAAAGTTGAGGGACAAGGAGGATGGGCACAGTAATGTCAGCATGCATATGATGGGAGTCCCAGAAGGAGAAATAAGAACAGAGGGCAGGCAATGGTTGCAGAGATGACAGAGAATCGCCAGAATTAGGGACATTTTTTCAGTTTGAAAGTCCTTATAGAATGCCAAACAAGACTAAGGAAAAAACTAACAATGCTTAATGCACTGAATTTTATATCTAACTAAATTAAATAATGTTGAAATGTATATCCAGCTAAACTATCTTTTCTATGTGACTGTGCAAAAAAAAAAAAAAAAAAATTAAGACTCAGAAGAGGCCAGGCACAGTGGCTCACCCTGTAATCCCAGCACATTGGGAGGCAGACACGAGAGATTTGTCTGAGCCCAGGGGTTCGAGACCAGCCCTGGCAACTTGGCGAGACTTCATTTCTACAATAAATCAAGAAAAAATTAGCTGGGCATGGTGGCATGCGCCTGTAGTTCCAGCTACTTGGAAGGTTGAGGTGGAAGTATCTTGTGAGACCAGTAGGTCGAAGCTGCAGTGGCCATGAACATGCCACTGCACTCCAACCTGGACAATAGAGTGAGACTCCTACTCAAAAAAAAAAAAAAAAAAAAAGACTCAGAAGATTAGTCACACAAAAACCTTTTTAAAAACTTTTGAAAAAAGAGACATAAACATGGAAGGGATCATACAAAATAAAAGGTAAATGAGAGTAAGTTACTTAGAATAATTTTTTTTTCAGAAAAAGTGGAATTCAAGACCAAAAAGCACAAAAGATAGAAAGGGACATAATGCGTTAGAAAAAGGGACCAAGTTCAATAAAACATAATGACTATGAACATCTCTCCACTAAATAGAGCCACAGCTGGTAGAAGTATGGAGAGACACAGAAGGCAAAATTGTTGTTGGATATTTCACATATTCTTTTCAGAAATGGATAAATCAAGCAGACAAAACAAAAACAAACAACAGCAAATGTATGAGTCATGTAAAAAACTAATTAATAAAATTAAACATGGACCAAGAGATACATATTAATTCCAAGTAAATATAGAACATTCATAAAAATTAATCATAAAGTAAATTTTAATTCCAATATTCTTTCTAATCAAATATAAAACAATCATAAACATTAATCAAAAACTAAACTTTAATAAATTACAGCTAACATTTTACCAATCATGTTTGAATGAAATTAAAAATAAATAATAAACAGATATTAAAACTTATTCTTTGTGTCTGAAAATCAAAATATATCCTACAAAAGTAACTCTTGAGTGAAAGCAGAAATTACAAGGAATGTTACTTATGCTTAGCCTTAAACAACTTTGAAAATGTTATGTGAACATACCTCAAAATAGTAAGTGCCATCTACGATAAACCCACAGCTAACATATTGCTAAATGGACAGAAGCTGGAAACATTTCCCCTGAAAACTGGAACAAGACAAGGCTGCCCACTCTCACCCCTCTTGTTCAATATTGTGTTGGAAGTCCTAGCTCAGGCAATTAGACAAGAGAAGAAAATCGGGGGTATCCAAATAGGAAAAGAGGAAGTCAAGTTATCCCTCTTTGCTGATGATATGATTCTATACCTTGAAAATCCAAAAGAATCTGTCAAAAACCTGCTTGCACTGATAAAGGTCTTTGGCAAAGTGTCAGGGTACAAAATGAATGTGCAAAAGACAGTTGCATTTCTATACGCCAACAGCAAGCAGGCAGAAACCCAAATAAAAATCACAACCCCATTCACAATAGCCACAAAAAAAATGAAATACCCTGGCATCTTCCTAACCAGAGAAGTGAAAGACCTTTACAATGAGAACTACAAAACGCTGCTCAAAGAAATCCAAGAAGACACAAACAAATGGAAAAATATTCCATGCTCATGGATAGGAAGAATCAACATTGTTAAAATGTCCATCCTACCAAAGGCAATCTACAAATTCAACACAATACCCATTAGGTTACCAACATCATTCTTCTCAGACCTGGAAATGACAATACAGAAATTCATATGGAAA